>CATIWX010000085.1:0-13647 GCA_949699795.1 Spicauda simplicius
CTTAAACTGAAGCAAATGCCAGTCTAGCGTGTGATTTATGAATACTTATTACGTATCGCTGCTTGAATGAAATATAAATATATCTAACTTAAAATCGCAGTGCTTTTTGTTTTTAGCATTTAATCAATGAAGTTTAATAACCGAAATAATACAAAAGACTATTTACTACGGTATAGTTAAAGCATTTATTTAGCACGTAATTAACATAGAACGTCTTAGCCAAGTCTCCCTTACTTATAAACCAGCACAGTAGCGCTTAACACCCCTGTTAATAGGCAAGAAGAGACGTGACGTTGGTGCCTATGGACACAAACAAAAGGTTTATTCCCTTTATTCTAACCCTTTATTCATGTAGCAAAATATATCTTTTGTTTTCCTTGTCACGTAGCTCGACGTCAGTTCGTTAATTCACTTTTTCCCTCGTTTTCAATTTGCACAATGCAATAGAGGTTTTGTGCGTTTTGCTTTTGTCCCCACTGTCCTCTTTTTACAAGTATTCATTCGGTTAATTTTATTGCTCTTTTAAATATGTAGTTGAATATTGTATATAAGCGGTGATAGGTTAGTTTTGGATTATCTATATATTAATACGTGAAGCAAAAACTTGTGATCCGTTTTAAGATACTTGGCGCAGGCGGAGGAGTATGAAATTACGCACGGTTATAGTTATGTAGAGAAGGATTACGCAATGCTAATATTTTTTTCAAATAATGCATAAAACATACATAAAATCAACTAAAAACACATTACACACACTACCTTGCATTTGACACGAACACATACATAATAAACGAAGTAGAACATTCAATGTCTTCTTATGAAAACACATAACATCAAAAATGTCAGATGTATTTGTCAAAATACCTCCTATTGCTTTTAAATTCAATTAAATCTCTTTTTACCGTTATCCGGTGCGTTCAAAATAACTAGAAAATGATTACAATTTATTTGAATTAAAGAAATATTGGTGCTACTTTGGACAATACGAAGTTTAGTTTTTAATTTAAATTTCGGTTGAATTTTGACCGTTGCGACGGGTGCCTAGTATATTTTAATAGGTGTGTGACTTGATTGGGGAGGCACCACCACCGCACCAATTTAGCGTGTTTCGGTTATATTTCGGTGGCAGGGTATGGATGCCGGTTCACTAATTCAGTTTTATGCGATAAACTATCTTGATCCTCGCTGGCAGTTCATCTGTAATTAACTAGATTGAATCTTTGTTCTATATGAAGTTGCTTATGGGCGGCAGTGACTATTTACCTTCAGATGGACTACATGCTTATTTACAAATTCAGACGTATGAAACATATTTTATTTACGTGCGGATTTTTGAGTTATTTCAACAGGGAGAGAATTTTTAAATTGGAATCTGCCGAAACAATTTTTAACATACTCTGTTAGTGAGATAATCCAAAAGCGATGTGAAATATATGACAAAAGATGATAAAGTTACATGCCAATCCAGTCGAAAAAAGGTATTCAAAAATACAAACCTGCATTTTAAATACGAGTTTTTCATAAATAAAGAAATCATTTATCATCGTTCACTTTTGTGAATATATAAAATTTTATTTCGAAGTAGAAGGTTCTGAATACGGTTGTATGGTATCGCCGTATTACTGTCGTAAAACAGATCTAGCATTTCAGCAGAATGTCGTTGCTGGTCGTTCACTTTCAGAATCCACGAGGCGACCATCGTAGTCCTTGGTAGCAACAAATCTGTTATTTTTACATTTAGAACTGTTATTAAAAATTAAGTTGCTTAGATATTTCTATTCGTGGCGAAGTTACTTACCATCAAGTGGACTGCATTCTCCTTTTTTACTCAAATTTATCTCTTACGATCGTTCAAAATGTGATCGAATGGGCTGATGCCCAGCAGAGGGACGAAGGTTAGCAAAAGCTCAGAAATATCTCTTAACTAGATTATTCACGTGGCTTCGTCCGTATTCCATATTTTACTTCGGGTTATAAACTATCTGTGTTGGGAAATATCCGCGAAATCTGACCAGTACCTTTTGTATGAGAGTAATAAAAACACATACATCCTCGAAAACTAACAAGTTACATCGTACAAGTACGTAAATAAGAATTAATATTGTTCAGTGATGTACAGGTAATTACCTTAATGTCAGTTTCAGGAATAATTTATAATATGCAAGCACGCTTAAAACCCTATACAAGAAATGCAAGTTCAGTGAATATTAACATGTTTCGTATCAGCATATTCTCATCGTCTCAAGAATGGCAATTTTCTTCTCTATTTTGTTGCATGTAAAAGATTTTTATACAAAATCCATTTACATAAAAATCTTACTAATATTACAGATGTGAAAGTTTGTAAGGACATATGTGTGTTTGTTCCTCTTTCGCGCACAAACTTTAGATCAAGTCTAGGAAAATTTGGTAAACAGATTTCTGCAATGCGATTTCTTTTGGTAAACAGACCTGAATTATCACATTACAAGGGTAAATTTGGTCTTGCTTGAGGCAAAAAGTGTAGTTTTATAAAGAGATCCAATATTAGTTTTACAACTATCGATCAATCGATAACTGTATAAAAAATAGGAACTTCTAAGAAAACAATCGATTTTTTAGATATAATGGTGCAAAATGAGGAGGAGTGGGTTAAGAGTAAATGCAATTGACAACACACAAGGCCATACCGCGCAAATGGCACATACGAAAGATGCCTCGGTTTGTTTTTTTTGTTTGGTGCAGACAAGACAAACTTCGTTTGCACAGCCTCCTTGGCAGTAGGTAGGTTCTTTTCTAAGTAGTGAATTTTTTTTCATGAGACACGACTTATGAAATTTTCAGTTCCTAGCAACAAGCTGAAATTGGTGTTTATTTAAAATCACTAGAACGTCATGTTTGTCCTTCCATTTACAAACAGTGATATCGTTGCAACTTTTAGCACCTAACTCTCCACGCTTCAGCTTGGCGTTGGTGTTTTATGTATAAATTCGCTAAAACGCTTTGTCAAATCCGGGGAGTTATTACACGCCTTCTACATTCATAGCCCCACACTAGGATTTCCTTCTGTGTCGTGGGTACCATGGACACACACAAGACGAATACACAAACACCTAGACCCAGAACAAGAATCTAAACGCGTCATTCAGATACCTGTCTGGCCGGGAATCGAACACGGGACCCCCTGCGTGTCAGTCCGATATGCTACCGCTGCGTCGCGCGGGTCGTCAACCAACCAACCAACAACACTCTTTATCTCTAAACGAACTAGTTTGTATACTATCCTTTAACACACGTTTCATTGCGAATTTGCGACTATGGAAAAGTTATAATAGTATTTAATTGTACACCGTTTATTAAAACTTTTTCATTTGAAAAGTACTCGAATTGCACGCCAGCTTTGCTGTAGAGCACTAGAATGGAAACTGTAGAGCTTGAACGCGTTGAAATAGTGTTTTATTTCAATGTATGCCACGAACCAATTTTATTCCATAAGAACCGATACGTTGGCCTAGGTTTAGGGTTGTTTACGCCCTGTAGTTCCGGGATCAGAATAGGGCTACGGCATCCCCTGCCTGTCGTAAGAGGCGACTAAAAGGGGCTTCCGGGGTTGCAGAGTGGGAGCTCGAACCGTTCGGTCGGGCAATCCCGGGAAGGACGGCGGTATGTGTGGTCGCATACCGTCGTAAAGACTAGACGGAGCGGTGGGTCCAGCCGCCCATCTGGGAGGAGCCCGATGGGGCAACGCGCTCGGAGGATTCCGGTTGAAGTCGTTTCGAGATCCCGGAGTCCTCCTTTTCAGCGCCGAGGACGGCCACCGGGGGGGTTTTAAAAAATCCCACATAACCCTGCGTCGCTCCCACGGCGTCGGGTACCTTTTGAAGGTTTTCCCCCTCGAAAACAAAAAAAAAAAAAAGGGTTGAGGGTTGTTTACAGTTATATTTTTTTTTTATTTGACTGAAGTAACAAACGAGCATGCAGTCCGCCTGATGGAAGTGGTCACTGCCAATCATAGGCATCTGTAATCAATTACATACAATATTAAGTGATTGAGTAATAAAGTGATAAATGTATTTTCAAGGTGGTAGAACCAGTGTAATTTGACCGGGGAAGTACCACCGCAACACCTATTTCCAGCGTGAAGCAGTTGTTGTGTTTCGATGGGAGGGTGTGGTTGCACACCTTCAGGCGACCATCATGGTCCTCGGGAGTAGCAACGCATCTGTGATTGACTACACAGAATGGACGACAACACACGACGACGCACACGACGGAAGAGTGTGCCTGCTTTCAACTTCTAACATCAACTTTCATATGAGTGGAATATTTCTTCTATATGAAGTTGCTAGCATATATTCTTGAGCCTTATTGATGACTTACCATCAGGTGAGTTGCATGTTTGTTTGTTACTCTAATAAAAATAAACAAACATGAAAATAATGTTCACTTTATCTCAAATTCTTATTTGAACTAAACTAATTAACATTTTAATTGCAGTCACCTTACAGATTTAAAATTCCGCTATGTTAGGTCATCTAAAAATATTAACACGAGTGTTTATTACTAGAAATGTAAAGTAAAGAATGAATAAAATGTACGTTCGTGTTTTAAAATGAATGCCACGACCTTCACAAGTCAATTACACTAGACGAATACAATTTACTGTCGACCATGCGATTTACAGTATGTAGCTACTCTATAATGTAATGATATTAATAGACTGCGTCAGACAGAGGGTACGTTTTTTGAACGTATGGATCTCCAACTATTGGCCTGCATTACAGCTTGATGAATAGTATGTAGAATACTAGTTGACCCGATGAACTTCGTTCCGCTTAAAAGTCAAAAATCTAAAATGAATAATGTTTCTCTTTTATATTATACATGTAATATATATAAAAACCTTCCTCTTAAATTTCTCTATCTTTTAAAAAAACTGCATTAAAATCCGTAGCGTAGTTTTTAAGATTTAAGCATAAATAGGGATAGATAGTGAGAAGCGACTTTGTTTTATACTATGTAGTGATTTCATGAACCAATGGAATTTATTTCATTGTTAGAGTGTGATATAGGCTAATGATTTAATTATGGTACCTACAATCAGAGAAAAGAAGGAGAGAGACATTTTCCTATTATTATAACAATATGCCTGCTTTAATTAAAATAAGCCAAAAAGTAAGCTAAGTTTCTCTCCGCGTCTTCTAGCGTTGCAATTGTGTTCTTCACTGTTAGTAATGTAAGAAAAGATTTTTGAAAAATCCATCAACATAAAGTATGAATACATTCTTGTAGTTTAACCGAACGATTTCGTTAGTAGGTAAAAATAGTATTTTCTATACAAAACCTTCGGAATAAACTGACCAAGAAGTGGTCGTAGCACGTGTAAGCCCACAGGGATTATTAAGTAAACACGATCAGAAGGTATTATGAAGCCCTTCATACAAATATATAATCGGATATGTTTCACTTTTATGAGTATTGAGATCAATGAATGTAGTCAAATACTCATGGAAATTAAGACATAAAACAATTTACTTACAAATACAAAAACAATAAGAAAATATTTTTAATATGTAACACGGGATTAATATCCCATTATTATTACTAGTCAAACTCGTCGCAACGTTCGAAATTCGACCCTGATTTAAATAAAAAAACTAAACTTGATATTGTCCAAAGTAGCACCAACATATCTATAATTGAAATAAATTGTAATAATTTTCAAGTTATATTGAACGCACCCGTTAAAGGTAAAAAGAGTTTATTAACTAAGCTGCGTTTTTAAGCATTAGCGGATATTTTTACAAAGACATCTGGAATTTTTGACGTTACGTTCTATTTCGTTTTTTATGTATGTTTTTGTGTCAAATGCAAGGTAGTGAATATGTTTTTTAATTGTTTTTATGTATGTTTTATGCATTACTTGAAAAAAATATTAGCATTGCGCAATCCTTCTCTACATCAACTATAACCGTGCGTAATTTCATACTCCTCCGCTCGCAGCAAGTATCTTAAAAACAAATCACAAGTTTTTGCTCCATGTATTAATATTTATTATTATATTACATTATTAGGTCAAAACTTTGTGAGAATGTATAACTGTTTGTTGTTTTTTTCTTTTACACAAAACCTACCGATCTTATTTCGTTGAAACTCGCCACACACAGTTAACGACCCGGAGTAAGACATAAATTACTCACTACCGTGGTAGGCATGACCGAACCGGGCAACGCCGCCAGAACTTGATTAAAATGCGTTGTAAACTTCTTCGTTGCCAGTATTTGGCAAAACACTGCCAAGATTTCCTATTACACACGCTTTCTACACTCATAGCCCCACAGTAGGATTTTCACCATGGTTATCCTGTGGTACCATCGCCATATACAAGACGAATACAAAAACACTCAAACACAGAACAGGAATCTAAACTCATCATTCAGATACCTGTCTGGCCGGGAATCGAACCCGGGACACATTGCGCGTCAGACCGGTATTGTAACCGCTCCGCCACGTGGGTCATCGTTCTATATTAATTTGCAATGTAGAATTCATTGCCGTTCGACTTTAGGGGCACCATAGTCACACTTATTTCTCCGTAATAACAGCAATGTTAAGTGCTGCCGTTTGGTATGAAGGTTGTGGTAAGGGTATACGTATATAAGTATGTCACTTATTTGAGTCCCAACTTAGTTCTAAGAGGTAGCAACACATTTGTGTCTAACCTCAAATAAGACTAATCTTATCGGACGTTGATTACAGATATCCATGGGCGGCAGTGGTCACTTACCATCATGTGAACTATATGAGTGTATGCTCTACCAGGTTGTAGAACAAGCTTAGTTCGACTGGGGAGGTACCACCACACAAATATTTCTAGCGTTAAGCGTGTTTTACGTTTCGGTGGAAGGGTGTGGCTGCCGGCACACTTTTATATGAGGTGACCATCTTAGTTCCAGTTCAGTTCAGATAGAACCTCTGTTCTATATGAAGTTTCGTCCATATGTTCATGAGCGGTAACGACCATTCACCATCAGTGACCATCAACATGCTCTGCATGCTCGGTTGCTACTTTAATGTGATAAAAAGTCTAAGGGTCTTTTAGGAAATGCTCTCTAGCGGTTGGATACTAAGGGACTTAACGTACAATGTTGCCTCCTACTAATCATCTTACATTAAGTGGGCTTATACTTGTACAGTAGATAGGTATATGTTAGTAATTACACAAACTACTGCAAATACAGTAATTACGACATTGCGAGATTTTCCACGCAATTCCAAGAACGTCTCTCATTAATCTGGATAGACTGGTATTGTCTAATTCTGTGATAGAAATTGTTATTTAATATCAAGATTATCAGAATTGGGACACAGAGGGGCACAAAGGACATCTCTGTGCCCTTAAAGTCGTCCTTCGAATGTGTTAAAATGGAATTAACAATATTATTTCATTGATAGTTAAATAACTAATATTAATCGCTGTTAACCAATTCGCACTTGGCCAGCGCGGTGGACTATGGCCTATTACTCTCTCATTCTTAGAGAAGACCCGTGCCCAGCAGTGGGACAATAATGGGTTGACGACGAATCACTATCCCCGTCCTAACGTAGCGAAAAACATGTATAGTTTTCTACGTTCAGACCGTCAGATCATAAAATATATGCGTACTCAATTTCAGCCACATTCGTTTAGCCATTTTTATATGAACCTTTAATAAACATTTAATTACCTTTGTTAACTTTCGCATTACTATTAGAAGAAAAAATATTTAATTATTCTCAAAATAAATCTGCAACGCAAGTTTCGAATAGTTGTCGAAGTGAGGCTATACCTAATACATATTATTGCCTCACTTCGACAAGTAGTACGTACAATATAATATTTATCTGAATTATATTTGAATTATGGCATTTCTCAAAACAAATTATTAAGAACATTTTCGTTTTCGTTCATACTTTACTATAAACTTAATAAGTATTTTGCAACGGTGGGCGTAAGATGAGAATAGCATTAGAGAAAACGCAAAAATCTTACTTATTAATGCGATATTTTATTTGATACAATTATTGAAGGTGGTAGAACCAGTGTAGTTCGACCGGGAAAGTATTACCACCACACCTGTTTCTACCGTGAAGCATTTCTTGCGTTTCGATGGAAAGGTGTGGTTGCCGTCACACTTTCACATGAGGCGACCACAGTCCTCGGGAGTAGCAACGCATCTGTGACAGACTTCAGATGGAACTCATGTTCTGTATGATGTCGATTACAGACGTCCATGGACGGCAGTGACCACTTGCCATCAGGTGGACTGTATGTTCATTTGCTACTTCAGTTAGATAAAAAAAAATAGGTCACACACACGTCCATGTGTATAAAATTATAGCAGACGGACTACAATAATAAGTATGTAATACAGACCATTTATCATCAGGTAGACTGCATGCTCGTTTGCTTCTTCAGTTATATAAAAAAGTCACACACGTCCATGTGTATAAAATTATAGCAGACGGACTACAATAATAAGTATGTAATACACATGCATGCCATTACACTACAGACACAATTCCCTGTATTTACGACGATGACATCATAACGTGCTACATGCTAATGAAAGTACTTTCATGTCTAGTCTACGTAATCTAGGTTGTAACGTTATCGGTGTTATAAAAATAGGATTAAAATATAGGTATCTTACTAGCTTTGACCTGTGACTTCTCCGGCGTTAAAGCACTCGAACAAATATCAAAGATTAATAAAGATTAAATATTACATTCCATTAGACCTTACGGGTACAACCCATTACATTGTTCTACTGATGGGCACGGGTCTTCTCTCAGAATGAGAGAGTTTTAAGCCGTAGTCCACCGCACTGGCTAAGTACGAATTAGAACTTAATCGATGTGATTTAGTATGTATATTTTTTTATATATTTTTGATATTAAGTATTCTGTTTTTTTAAATATGTATACAAAGATTCATGATAATCGGTAAGTAGTTTTGGTATGAAAGCGTAACATACAAACTTACATTCACAGTTACAATAATATTAGTAGGGATTAATATTATAAAATCGAAGGTTTAATAGGATGTATGTGTTATTATTACTCTTTTACGTAAATCTCTCTAGTATATGACCGAGGTTAACACCAATATGCTCATTACTGATGTAGATCGAAGCGGACGAAGTTGCGGGAACAACTTAGTATGTAATATGTACAAATTACCTATACTTTTCATTTGAAGTTTACTTTTCATTTCATTCATGTGTGGTCACATGCATCCTAGTTTTTACCAGGAGGTGCAGTGAGTACAATGATTACTGGGAAGAGCCCGAAGGGAATATCGCGCTCGGAGGACTCCGTTTGTGTTCCATTGGAGATGCCGGAGTCCTTCACGCAGTGCTGAGGATGATCGCTGGGGTTTTAGTGGGGGTTTAGGGTTTTAGTGAGGCAAAAATCCCACATAACCCGGCGTTGCTCCCATGGCGTCGGGTACCTTTTGAAGGTTTCCTCCTCGATAACAAAAAAAAAAGAGTAGCAACGCCAATGCCTATTTTTCTCATTTATCAACATCTTCGTCAAATAGTAATGAATAAGTCTCCTTGTCTCTAGTCTACATAATTTTAAGTTTGCAACATTATCGTCTACTTCGATAAAGTAAGGGTTTGAATGCATGAAGCTGGATCAATGACAACATGTTTATGATTATTATGTGTCTAATCTGTATAGTTTCGGAATTGGAATCCCAAACTTGTTAAGTATGATATAGATAAGGTATGATTTGGGTTCAAAGTTACTCTCACTAATACGTACACACGTTCAGTTCTCGGTAGCCAGACTTCTTTTCATAACCCCCAGTTTCCAATTCTAATTGGGTTCGATTACTTACTTATCCTCAGATGGTCTGAACGCTCGTGTGCTACTACTGTATTATAAGCAAATAAGTTTAAAAAAAACTGGTTAGCAAAAATTTTTCCTTTAAATAAATAATTAAAGGACGTTAAATAAGCTACAGTAATGTAGGTAATATTGAAGTCGAAATTGTAACATAAAAAGTGTTAATATATTTTAATTTTGCTAGATTCCATTTTATATTCGTATGATCATAAAACAGTTCATCCTTTCTGTTTATTTACAAAAATACTTTTAAAAAGTTACAGATTAATTGAACTAAAATCAAATAACAAAGTATTAACATTTGTAAATATCTGTAATAGTAAGATGTCGCAGCAGTTTACACCCGTCCCGAAACACAGTAAAGATAAGTTCAATTACAATGTTTTATTCCATGTTACTTTTAAAATATAAAGTAGCATTTATGTCACTCTGTCAATTAGACAAACTAAACCTCAATAGTTAAATACCGTCCGTTTTATGCAGGCAGGCATGCATATATTACTGTTAGAACCCGATTTTAGTTAAACCCGTTTTCTCAAATTAAAACTAGTTCTTTCTAAACGCCTTTGTTAAAACGCCTCGTTCTAACGGTAACACATACATTCTCACACCCTTGCGTATCACATTAGCCTCCTTCTCACGCATTGATTTTATTATTTCAGTGGTGTCTTTGCTAAAAGATATTAATTAATATCTTTCTCTATCTGTTTAAGTTCCAAGTCTCAACAATCCCAGGTGCGATGTTAAAAAGTTCGGACTTTATGTTTTTATTTTGGTCCTTATGATATCCAGGTTTTAATTCAATTTGAAAAATGAAATATTGTACATTGAATATGCCAAAAACATTCCATATTTTTTCCAATTTTTATCAAAATAGTTTTTTTGGTATTTGTGTTCTTAGGTACCTACGTTCCACGATTTTGTATTATTGGAAATCCGCGCGATCGTATTACATGAATAAAACGGGATCTCACTAAAAACCAGCGCTGTGGTTTCCCATGGCATAAATCATGTGATGTCCTTTTTTGTTCTGTGGGAGTATTGTGTTGTATTTGTGTTATTTCATATTTATAAATAGGTTTTTGTTTTTTAATTGACAAGTAAGCTTAAATATGGAGCATGTACCTACCGTACGAAATAATTTTAAAAATCTAAAAATACAAAATAATAAAACACCTTCAAATTAAAGAGTACAATTATAATCTAAAGGTACGGTTCTATATTGTTTTAAAGTCAAAATTTCAAAATTAAAAATGTATGACTGGTTAACTGATGCAGAAAAGGGCTGTAATAATATAGTAATATTTATTTTGTGAAAACCCTTCATCACTGTGACTGACCTAATCGAGCCCTCACCGGCGCCCGTGTCAGCCATAGTCTCTTTTTAGAAGAGCTAATTATGTCTGGGTCATTCCTCTGGCTAGGGTCCAAAGTTATCTCTCGTTTAGGTACGGCAAAAGTTTTAACAGCCTTTGTGGTTCAAATGCGGATATCTGACTGACAACTGTAGTGTTTAGCTCATACGTTTTGTTTTGAAGGTTGCATTTTAGTCTTTTTGGTATTAAATATAGATTTTCACAAAAAGGAACAACTTACCATCTGTATAACGGTGCTACAAAGACACAATCAAGTTAATGTTGAAGTTAGCAACAATATATTTCAGTTATTTCACAAAAACATTAAGAATATGGTGGCGTTTATATGTATACAAATATTAAGTGAATATATTAATTTATTTTTTATTAAATACTTTTGTATTAACATACTCGTATACAAAAGTATTCAATAAAATTATTTGTGATTAAATAGCAATGAAAAAGATAAAAAAATGTATTTAAATAAAGTCAGAAATAATGTTCACATAACATTGTTGTACATATAATCACTACAATATTTTATTGTTTCTGGTGACTAATATTCTAGTTTGTTGAAAAAAAAAAAATACAAAATCCGAATCAGTGAAGCTGTAAAGGCCCGGTCTATACATTTTGTACGAATATGCGAAAAAATGAAACTCCTAAGATACAATTTACTACAAAGTCACACGAGAAATAACGAAGTTAATAAAACGGGACCACACCGAAATTGGCTGTTTCGTCTCATAAATCCTCGGGAATTGACCTTGACTGACTGTTAGTGGATTTCGATTCTTATTAATGTCAAAAAGGGACGTATTTTCGGTAGCCTACAATAAACCCTTTATTGATAGTATTAGGGTTATCCTCTTAATATTATTGTGGTTGTTATTTTAGTGTAGAGTGTATATAATGGAACTACTGATGTGTACTAATTTGATTCTCACAATTAAAACTAGAACTGGAGTTATAAACAGTAGGAAACGAGTATGTGACCACCTGAAGGTAAGTGGTCGCTGCCGTCCATGTATATCTGAAAGCAGCTTCATATAGAACAGAGCTTCTATCTAAAATCAATCACAAATGAGTCGCTGCTCTAGGATTAACATACACGCACACACGCACTACTCTCATAGCCCCACAGTAGGATTTTCTCCTGTGTCGTGGGTACTATGGACACACACAAAACGAATACACAAACACCCAGGCCCAGAACATGAATCTAAACTCATCATTCAGATATCTGTCTGGTCGGGAATCAAACCCAAGGTACGTCAGACCGGTATGGTACGCTCCGCCACGCGGGTCGTCATGGACGCCTTTGAAAGTGAGCCGCAAACACAACTTTCCACGAAAACAACAACGGCTTCGCGCTGGTAGTAGGTGTGACTGTGGTACCTCCTTGGTGAAACCATGGTCATTCTATGACCTTTCTACTTACTATCAGTTGAATTATAAGCTCATTTACTACTTTGTAGAAAATTATAATCGACAAGATTATCGGTCGCCATATATAACAAAGTACAAATAAACACGTGAAATATGGGCCATAAGCCGTAATAAAAACATGAGCAAAGCCGCAAAGAGAAGCCAGTTAACATTAGAAGTAACTTCTACTTTCACGATGGGATTATTTCATAAGAAGATTAACGGTGAAGTTGTTTGCAAAATGTTCGTAAAGAGAAATGTTCAGTAGTTATTAATGGAGTGTTTGAAAGTGTAGCGGTATTTCATCAAAGAGACGGTATTAAGTATCTAAGCCGCATGTGTGTAATGGGCGGCCCATTTCTGTACTTATTTGATGGTTTGAAGCTTTTAGCCACTATATGCAAGTTTTTTAAATTGATTTTAGGCAAATCTGCATCAATGAGTGTTTTATATATGTTATAGAAGGTTACAGATTTTTGTTTATAATGTTCTACCAATAAGAAATCAGGTAATTTATTTTCAGCCTAAATTATATGTTGTTTAAACGTAAATAGGTGAATTTTTAAGTCTATTAAATATGGTGAAAGTATGGCTGTTACTTCAATAATTAATTAATGACATGTCATTTATGACGAATAAAGAATTATATAAACTTAATTTTAACTATCGTCACGAATAGTGAGGATAGTTCAAATAGGCCAGTGATAGCCTAATGGTTGAAACTTGCCCTCTCGATCGTTTGAGCCGAGGTTCAAACCCAGGCATGCACCACTGATTTATGTGCGTATTAGAAATTAATTATCACTGCTTTTCGGTGAAGGAAAAACATACATACACACCCGAGAGTTCTTAAAAAAAAATTCTCGGAGGTGTGTGAAGTCCACCAATTCGCACTTGGCCAGCGCGGTGGACTATGGCCCGAACTCTCTCATTCTGAGAGAAGACCCGTGCCTAGCAGTGGGACAATAATGGGTTGACGAGATGCAAGTTC
>CATIWX010000086.1:0-18927 GCA_949699795.1 Spicauda simplicius
TTTGGGTTCGATTCCCGGCCAGATAGCTATCTGAATGATGTTCAAGTTTCGATTTTTGTTCTGGGTGATTGTGTATTCGTGTTTGTGTGTGTCCATGGAACCCACGACACAGGAGAAAATTCTACTGTGGAGCTATGAGTAGAAAGCGTTTTTTCTTTAAGTGATTACTGCAGACAATGTAAGCAAACTTATATGACCACCTGTAAGCAACTTCGTATAGATTAGGAGTACTATCTAACGTATACAATTGACTTATCATCAGGTAGATTTCGGGCTAGTTTGCCACTTTAATCTTATACAAAATTCACCCAGCAATCACAGATGCGTTGCCACTCAACGCGCCTAAGAAGTTTACAACTTATGGTAAGCGTTCGGTAATGATGACGCGAGTTTTTTTATCTGACTGAAGTAGCAAACGAACATGCAGTCCACCTGGTGGTAAGTGGTCACTGCCGCCCATGGACATCTGTAATCAACTTCATACAGAACATGGGTTCCATCTGAAGTCAATTACAGATGCGTTGCTACTCCCGAGGATGATGACGGTCGCCTCATGTGAAAGTGTGCTGGCAACCACACCCTTCCATCGAAACGCGAGAAATGCTGCACGGCAGAAATAACGGTAGAATTTTATGATTTGCAAAAATATTCTGATTTAAGTAACTTTTTCGAGGGGGAAACCTTCAGTAGGTACCAGACGCCGTGGGAGCGACGCAGGGTTATGTGGGATTTTTACCGCACTAAAACCCCCCGGTGGCCGTCCTCGGCGCCATGAAGAGGACACCGCGACCTCCAAAGGACTGCAGCCGGAATCCTCTGAACTTAACCGCGTTTATTTCCAAACTACGATTTTACAAAAACTACATTTTCCATTAACGCTTGAGTACGACTTTAGTAGCTACTTATTTTTATCTAGCTAGTCCTGTTGTGAGAAATATCTACTTTCTCGATATCATTTTACAAGACCATCTAAATAATTTCACTTTTGCAGCGAACGTAATGAAATACTGGTTGATATTGATATCACTTAGATTTTCCTACATTACATGTCTACATCGTAATCGAATTAATAATAACAGCTTCGATGTTTTTTATGTATTACTAGCTGACCCGGCGAACTTAGTTCCGTCTAAAAGTCAAAAATTTAAAATTATCAGCGTTTCTCCACTTTATTATACATGTGTGTGTTCCGTAATCCTTCTCTACATCCTGAATCTCTCTACATCCACAGCTGTTATTAGCTGCAACCCATTCGTCCCTGTAGCCTCGGGGTCAGAATAGGGCTACGGTATCCCCTGCCTGTCGTAAGAGGCGACTAAAAGGGGCTTCCGGGGTTGCAGACGGCTAGAGTGGGAGCTCGAACCGTTCGGTCAGGCAATCCCGGGAAGGACGGCGGTACGTGTGGTCGCATACCGTCGTAAAGACTAGACGGAGCGGTGGGCCCAGCCGCCCATCTGGGAGGAGCCCGATGGGGCAGTGCGCTCGGAGGATTCCGGTTGAAGTCGTTTCGAGATCCCGGAGTCCTCCTTTTCAGCGCCGAGGACGGCCACCGGGGGGGTTTTAGTGCGGTAAAAATCCCACATAACCCTGCGTCGCTCCCACGGCGTCGGGTACCTTTGGAAGGTTTCCCCCTCGAAAACAAAAAAAAAAAAGGCTGCAACCCATTATTGTCTCACTCCTGGGCACGGGTTTTTCTCAGATTAAGAAAGTTTAGGCCACAGTCCACCGTGCTGGCCAAGTCCGAATTGGCGGACAGCTGTTATTAGACAGAAATAAATCTAATAGTGTAAAAAAAACATTAAAATACCGTTAAAATATATCCTTGACGTGATAATCTCTTTCTTTTAGGAAGTCGGTTCAAAATTGAATTGAGGATTATTTTTTTAGAAGAAGTCAGTGTTTATTACTATTTATAAGCTCTAACCCAAACAAACAAAAACATTTAAATTTGTAAATAGAACAAACTTGAGATGTATTTCACAATTACGCTAGTTAAAATTTTTCAAGCGAAAATATTTTCAAAGAAACACGACCAACATTAGTACAGTAATTCTGACAAAGTACCTAAAATATAACAATAAAAGTCCTTTTAACTGTATTTTTTCGTTTTTACAAAAAAACGCCTCTATCCTTTTCAGAATTAAACCCAAAATCCCGTAGCAATATGTCTAAAGTAAAACCCCCGCTGAGATGTTTGCTACAGGAAAATAGATCAAAATTGGTCCGTTTTAACGAGCGTTAGGGGTGAAAGTGTCTTGAAACGAACAGAAGCCTTTGTTGTACTCACCTGTCTGTCTAGTCACGAAAAGCGGAGGTCAATGACCCCCAAAGGCTGAGATGTTGGTATCAAATTTAAACATGCCTTTAAAGTATCTGACTGAAGTAACAAACGAGCAGTCCACCTGATGGTAAGTGGTCCCTGCTGCTCATGGACATCTGTAATCAACTTCATACAGAACATGGATTCTATCTGAAGTCAATCACAGATGCGTTGCTACTCCCGAAGACTATGGTGGTCGCCTGGTACAAAAGTGTGCCGGCAACCACACCCTTCTATCGAAATGCTTCACGGTAGAAATAGGTGTGGCGATGGTACTTGTGGTGTGGTTGCCGGTTCACTTTTATATGAGGCGACCATCTTAGTCCTCGATATTAGCTATGCATCTGTGGCAACCCCTGTTCAATCTGAAGTTGCTTACGGATGACAGTGACCACTTACCATCATGTGGACTGCTCGATTGTTACTTCAATGTCTTTTTAAGGTGGTAGAACCAGTGTAGTTCGACCGGGGAAGTGCCACCGCCACACCTATTTCTAGCGTGAAGCATTTCTTGCGTTTCGATAGAAGGGTGTGGTTGCCGGCACACTTTCACATGAGGCGACCATCATAGTCCTCGGGAGTGGCAACGCGTCTGTGATTGACTTCAAATAGAACCCATGTTCTGTATGAAGTTGATTACAGATGTCCATGGGCGGCAGTGACCACTTACCATCAGATGGACTGCATGCTCGTTTGCTACTTCAGTCAAATAAAAAAAAAATGTCATAAAAAAGAATCGAACCCATTACCGATAACTCCACAGGACTATACGCTTCCCAGTTAGAGGTACAAGGTCTGCTAATTCAATTCCGTGAACATTTGGACAATTGGCCTGCGATTGGATCAATTGTCTAAATTGTTTCTTTGTACAACGTATGTTCACCATGCGTGGATTTGAATTTCTTTTGATATTAAGTAAAATTTATACGTCACAACGTCTACTTGACGCAACTTTTGTCATTTATTAAATAATACCTGTAGCAGACACCTGATATATCTATATTAGTCGTAATACATCATACAATCGTCGTCAACCCATTACTGTCCCACTGCTGGGCACGGGTCTTCTCTCGGAATGAGAGAGCTTAGGCCATAGTCCACCGCGCTGGATAAGTGCGAATTGGTGGACTTCACACACCTCGGAGAACTTTTTTTATTTTTTTTTAAAGAACTCCCGGGTGTGTAGGTTTCCTCACGATGTTTTCCTTCATCGAAAAGCAGTGATAATTAAAGTATAATACGCACATAAATCAGTGGTGCGTGCCTGAGTTTGAACCTCGGACCTCCCGATTGAGAGGGCAAGTTTTAACCATTAGGCTATCACTGCTCATCATACAATATGTTACAGGAAAGTAAAAACATTTGTCCAAGTTCACAGTTTAGTTTTAAAATAACAATAGATTAGTTTTAATTCATTTGCTCGAGTTTATATTGAAACTACTTGACCCGGCGAACATCGTTCCGGCTAAAAGTCAAAATTCTAAAATTATTAGTGTTTCTCCACTATATTATACTGCATTATAAATAAAAACCTTTCTCTTGAATCACTCTATCTATTAAAAAACTGCATTAAAATCCGTAGCGTAGTTTTAAAGATCTAAGCATACATAGGGACAGACAGCGAGATGCGACTTTGTTTTATACTAAGTAGTGATACGAGAAATCAGTTAAAATTATACGTTTTTACCTGAAAGGGAGGTACTTGTTTTTCGAGTAGGTATATATGATTGTGTGATGTGTGCATGTATGTTTGTAGGTATTACTTGACCACAACAATTAGGCGCATAAAACAAAAGCGGTTCCGTACCCCGCATCTGGCTTCTTACCCCTCGCATCCCCTAGTGACGTGCAGTCGTGTATCGTCTAGGTGTTTACGTTAGCCAGCACGTGTTTAATGTTATTTTTTTATGTTACTTTAATGTGGAATTGTTGAATTTTTAAAGTTATTATTAAATTAGTCGATTATTCGTCAATAAATCTCAAAATGGGTAGGAAAAAGACTATTCGTGGAGGAGAAAGGACTCTTACATTCAAAATATGCATTTTTTTAACAAGAGAAGTTGCATGGGCTCAGTATTCCTGTCTCCCAAGTCGAAAATCGAGTGTGTGCTGCAACAGGCATCAGTTTCTTAGACAAATAAAAAAAAGAAAGAAAATATTCCATATCTGGGAATATACATATCAAACACATGAACGTGCTCTAATAAATACACGACTATTAAACATACATCACTATGGCGTATGTTTTAATAACAGTATACCTCCATACTTTTGGTATTTGGTAATAGAATCGGGATAGAAAATCCCTAGTTCTAATGACGTTTCAACTGTCATGCGCCTAATTATTTTGGTAGGGTAGTATTTCTTACCCACTTGGTACAGCCCAACAGCTTTACGGATTATGACAATTGATGTATCATTGAAATTGTCTAAATTAGCTGACTGACATAGCATATGATTTTCTTTAAATATATCACCTGCTATGCGGCAAAAAGGGGGATGACTTTTTATCACCATAATATGGAATCAAACCTAGTAAATAAACAATTACAAATATGTTTATGTATATTAAAACACTTTTGCGTTACTATTTTGACACAAACTCTTAAAAAGAGGTAAATTATATACATTTGAACAAAATATTTTTTGTATTCGTAACAGTTTCTTATTAAACGTGAGCGAGACCACAAGACACAGCTAGTCTTCCATATCTCCACGCATCTAAATTCAACTTCAAATGCAATTAAAATTTACATATTTTAGTAAAAATTCAACGTAACCGTTGCGTGTCTTAATTCAATTACCCACATGTAACACGTAACAATGTGTGCGGCTTATGAACGCTTCAGCGGCTCTTGCGGCCGACACTTGCGGCTTAGAGGTCGTCCATTAATGCCATCAAGTGATTTTGTCAATTTTTCAACACTTGCCCGCTCAGAGGACTCCGGGATCTCGAAACGACTTCAACCGGAATCGTCCGAGCGCGCTGCCCCATCGGGCTCCTCCCAGATGAGCGGCTGGGCCCACCGCTCCGTCTAGTCTTTACGACGGTATGCGACCACACATACCGCCGTCCTTCCCGGGATTGCCTGACCGAACGGTTCGAACTCCCACTCTAGCCGTCTGCAACTTTTAGTCGCCTCTTACGACAGTCAGGGGATACCGTAGCCCTATTCTGACCCCGAGGCTACAGGGACGAGGCGCCGTTGCCGGCGGCCGCGGCGGATCCTTCTCCGAGAGGGTTCAGCGCGCTCTCTGGCCCTTTTGGTGTCTTCCTTCGCTGACATGACGTCCTCGCAGAAGGTGGTGAGATGATCTTGATATCTGTTTCACGATTTCTCATTTCCCCTAATCTCACTTGAGATTCTTCAAAACTCTTGGCAGCGGCTCATGCGGCAGACTCTAGCGGCTTACACGTCGTCCCATTATGCTGTCAAGTGATTTTGACAATTTTTGAATCCTCTCCCGTTTTGATGAGACGGTGTTCATATCTGTTTCCCGACGTCTCATTTCCCCTAATCTCACTTGAGATTCTTCATAACCTTGGAGATCTCGGGGTCCCCTGCTAGCGCAGACGAAGGCCACCGAGGAGGTTTTAATGGGTAAAAATCCTACATACCACGGAGTTTCTCCCAAGGCTTCGGTGTACCTTTTGAAGGTTTTCTACCCGTCACAAAAAAAAAGGTCCATGATGATGAAGGGCAGTCAAACCATACGTCTCTGTCATAATAACCAGGATAATTATGCCTATCATTAATTAGTCTAAAACATACATAATCAAAGTAGCAAAATCGTATCGCAAATCGCAATCGCAAGCCGCATCGCCGACAACAGGAAGTTTTCCTTATGCAATAGAAAAATCGATTCCTCATTGCTGTCGATAATCGATTAATCGTAGCATAACAGTTTAGTTTAATCGATGTGCGGCTTATGGGAAGCTATCACGAATTGAGAGATTAAATTTTCTTTGTGTAGATGTATGGGGTTTGTCTTACACTAGTTGTATACCGTAGTATCTCCTGCGTTTAATAAAATATAAATGTGTAAGTTTGTATGGATTGACGACCGGCGTGGCGGAGCGGTTACCATACCGGCCTGACGTGCAATGGGTCCCGGGTTCGATTCCCGGCTAGACAGGTATCCGAATGTTGAATTTAGATTAATTTTCTGTGTATTCGTCTCGTGTGTGTCCATGGTACCCACGGCACGGGAGAAAATCCTACTGTGGGGCTATGAGCGTAGAAAGTGTGTGTGTACAAGTGTACAGGTTTAACGCTAACTGTTTACTCCGGCTTCAATAGTTTTTTAACAAATCTTATTAATGTTATTAATAAATCACGAATTGAGAATTTAAATGCATTTACTTTGTGTGAATATACGAGATTTATCTTATAATAGCTATATACCCAGGTTTTATCTGTGTTTAAAAAATCCTATTAATGTTATAAATGCAAAAAAAAATGTGTGTATGCATGTGTGTTTGTTACTCTTTCACACCACACACACACAAAAAATACCGGTCAAATTTCGTTGAAAGTCACATATATGTATAGATTATGTTTTAAATCCTCTCATTTGAGGTCGTGTTCAGATCTTGTGGTAGTATAAGAAAATATTGTATCTGGCAGTTGCTTGGTGCCTCCGTAGGCCTATTTATTATAAACACATTTCATCACTGATTTTACCCTTAGCTCTATGGATGCGTTCCATTAGACGTTCACAAAGTGCACGATCACGACCGCACTTTTTCCCGTACCATTAGCTTGTGAGCTTTACTGACGTATTCTCTACTGGAATAATCACTTCGACCCATCTTGTTAGATGGGTCGTCGTGAGCGTCGCGTGGTACACCCACGCGACGCTCACGACGATTATGACGTTATGAGACAGTTATGACGTTATGACAGTTATGACGTTATGAGTGATGTTTTCGCCGCGACCACAACGACCGCGGTCGTCTTGTGGAACGACGTTTTGGGCGTTTGGGGCTTTGTGAGCATCATCTGGAACGCGCCCTATGTGTCTCCTATATGAGAACAATACAACTCTCTTATGTCATAATAAATCTTACAATGCATTAAAGCTATAATAAATGGCACTATATATTGTTTTAAAATTTTAAAATATCACATGTTCGTGCCAAATATGAATTGGAACTGAAATGCAGCATATTCTTCATATTTCACGGAAAATATGTAACGTAATGTGTATTTTATATAGGTCATGAGTAGAGATACGCCGAATACTCGGTTGCTATTCGGTATTCGGCGTATTCGGCATCCTTTCACTATTTGTATTCGTATTAGAGTTTTTCTATTTTGTTGGCTGCGTGTCACGGTATAGGACAAAAAGACAAACTTTTTTTTGTTTAATATAATTATGTTATAAATCCCAAAGATCCCATGAAGAGTGCGTTAAATAAAGCTAATAAAAGAAAACAATTAAACTTTAGATCAACATTTTATTATTTCAATAACATTCGCAGTTTTTCTAAACACTTATATCAATATTTATTTATAAACCTCAAATCAACATTTTTTTTTTTTATGAACAGACTTTCGTATCTTTTGCGCCAATGTCAAAGTACCCAAGTAAAAACTAAACAATCCAACATAACACAGATAATACATTCCACCCAGACTAATCCGTTAGGTGGTGGCACAGATAATAAAGTAATAACAGCCAATGAAGCACCCAGTTCCGTGCCGTCAACAATGTTGATGACAGACTTAGGGATGTGTATCGAAAACACATATCGATAATTTATTTTATGTACCGGGTACTACAGATACAAATATTTGTAGCGTAAGGCAGTTTTTCAGTTTACTACTTATGAATCGATTTGCATATGTGAGTATGAGAAAAATGTGAGGAGTAAAATCTACTGATGAATGACCTCGTTCCTTTTTATTGAGTATAACGCCATCTAGTTAAAACTTTAGAACTATTTTATCAGTACTCGTTATGATGATGTGAAACAGCCAATGAAACACTCAGTTCCGTGCCGTCAACAATGTTAAGGACAGATTTAGGGACGTGTTTCGAATATACATATCGATATTTTTTCATATAATTATATTAAATATCTCTATAGGTCGTGTTTATAACACATGTCGCAAATTTTCTAGCCACCCAGGTAGAGAATGCCATCAGGCATTAAGTTTGCTCTATTGTAACTTTTATAAATGTGCAATAAATAACTTTAAAATTTACAAGGTGGTAGAATCAGTACGGATCTTTTTTTTATAATAATAATGAAGTAGCAAACGAGCATGCAGTCCATCTGATGTTAAGTGGTCACCGCCGTCCGTAGACATTTGTAAGCAACTTCACATAGAACATAGGTTCTATCTGAAGTCACATATGCATTGCTAATCGCGAGAACTAGGTTGATCGCTTCATATAAATGTGTGTCGGCAACCACACCCTTTGATCGAAACGCAAGGAATGTTCTTGCGTATCGCTGGTTGTGGTTGCCGGAACACTTTTCTATGAGGCGACCATTGAATTGACTTCAGATTCACAAACTCGGTAGACGTTTGACAAGTTCAAACGTCAAACGAAGCGAGTATGTCTTTACTGTGATAGGAGCGGTTATTTGTAGGTTAAGAAATTTTATTACTTACACACAACGTATTATCCTCAAATAATAATTTATAATAGTAGATTATAATTCATATATCTCAAATCAATTAATTACAATCAACTATATAATAAAATAAATTTGAAATTAATAAAATTCGATAGCACAAACCATAGTGCCCCCAATTCTTAGACTTTTCGCTTTCGCTCGATGAAAACCTGACATCCAGTAGACGTCAAACTTGCTTACACATCGCTTGACATTCAGTGAATCTCAAACGATTACATTTATACTACCAAAAAGATTTTTTCATAGGTTAACATTAAATAAAATAATAAACGTAATGAAGTTATGAATTATGTTAATTCAAATGGTGATGAATAATAAGAATATAAACTCGTATCAAAGGAAGAGATGTGCGCAGGAACTTGAATGGAATATTATGTAGGTACTTTTTTATTAAGTACCTACATCGTGTTATGTTAATTAAATGCGTAGTATGATAGATGCCTATGTAGGGAAGTATAAGATGAGACGAAGCGAAAGCGTGATTTGCGATAAAAATGTGCGCGCATTTCGTTAGTGCTTGCTCATATTAGCGTTGCCGATCGATAGTCGACTATCGATGATTAATCGATAGTCTATCGATAGCCAGGATATCGCAAGATTATCGATGGGCCTATCGATATTATCGATACTATCGGTAGTATCGATAGCTCAGTTCGAAGCAATACTATCGCATGAGTGCAATACAATCGATACTATCGATAATATTGTTGCTCGCGAGAACTAGACTATCGGTACTATCGATAGTATCGTTGCTAGTAAATCAAAAACTGTCAACACTATCGATTATTTTGGACTATCGATTGTTTACTAGCTTACAATAGTATTGTTAGCAATATTAAGGTATAGTAGTCGGAAAACAAAGTTAATGGAATAATATTTAAATAATGTTATAATGCGACAACATTACGTATTTACGTACACAAACTATGGAGGCCTTTAATAGTCCTCGTTTAATTACATTACTTTTAAAACAAACTCAATACTATTGCAAATTGCCAAACTATCGACGGTGCCAAATTGTCGATACTATCGATTCTTTCTATATTTTTAATAATTTATGATCACAATACTATCGGTAGTATCGATACAATCGACAATCCATTCTTCTTGAGCAACAATACTTTCGATAGTATCGCTCTCATCCGATAAAATTGCCTTATTTTGAACTATTGATAGTATCGATACTATTGATAGTATCGATAGGACCATCGATAGTATGGCTGTTTTAAGATGAAAACTATCGATTGAAAAACTATCGATAGTTCGGCAACACTAGCTCATATACTACTGTTTTGCTTTTGTAGTCTATGCAAATTGTGTACCTAAGAAGAGATTGATATGAATGAGCTTTCTCTTGCCTTCTATAAAAAGGTGTTTAACGCTATGCATATTTTATTTCTCTTCAGTTATTTTGTCATCATTTTAGAATTATGAAAGCTATTACAATTCTACGTTTATTGTTGCAAGTAGACATAATAATAAAAATAGTCTGGACTACTAAAAATAAAAATTGCAACGTTTAAATATTTTAACACTGATTTTATTTTGAGCGAAGTGGTTTGAAGTAGCGTACACTGTAGGCGGTTAATTAACTACTAAATAGATAATTTAGTAGTTATTTAACCCCACAAACAAATATCATATGTAGGTACCTATCATAAAAAAATATCCAATCTTTTAGACAAATTCATTGCTTATCCCTCTTTGTTGTAGTATTTATTTTTTGATTCATTATGCCGGGCGCTAAGAGCATGACCACTAATATTAGGCCGGGCGGTCAAAAGATTCAATTTAAACTAATTCGCAATTTCTCTAAATGAAGGGAATTTCCAAATGAAAGCCATTCAAGAATATTTTTATTCAATATGCAATTATTCTGAAAAAGATTATTATTTGTGTTGTACTCCCAAGTTGTTATTAGTAAAATTGCGAGTTCATGCTTCTTCTATGGTTGTCTTCATGCTGTAGGTATATTGTAGGCATTTATGCTGTATATTATTTTCATACTACATGTTCTGACGGAAGGTTAACCTAACGGAGATGAACGTATTGTCAATAAGACCTCATCCAGCGGAGTTATCAAACAATCAATTCTTAATTTACATAATATGTTATTATATGAAAATATAGATTATCTACTAGCTGACTGGCGACCTGCGTTTCGCCATTCACTCTTTAATTAATGGATCTAATAGTCTTATTGCAGTTATAAAACCATCTTTTAGAATATTTGATACAATCCAATATAACTATCTATTCGAGGATACTATTTGTTCTTAACATCAATCTTCAATCCAAAATACAAAAATAAACATAATAAAGTATCCTTGTTTTAAGTAGTGAAGTTATTCTTACACTTATTTCACCTGTAAAAAAAAAACAGCAGTATGTGATTAATTCAATTGAAATCTGTAAAAGGATACATTTATTTTATGGGCTAATAAATCCCACTCATTTGAATCAAGATTCAATTTACACACTGTTTCAAAGTATGTTAATACTGTCGTCAAATAAATTAACTATTATTACATCTGGTAAATATGCAATGAGAATCCATATAGTTCATATGGAATTCGCTTTGATTTGGTAACATTATTTCTTTTATAATTGTGGGGCAAGAGCTGCATGCAGAGTTAGGAATATCTGGCACACTTAGTAAAATTTTGTGTTCATACTGTATGTTGTCATCATTCTGTACATTTTCTTTATGCTGCACGTTCTCTAAATGTCGACCAAATTCTAAGTATGTTGACATAACTGTCGACCAGACCTCACCCAGCTGGAATGGCAAACATACTTGGTTCTTATAACCTAAAACATTTTTATGAGAGATTAATAGCCGATGTCCATTAGAGGCAGTGGCCACTTACCACTGGACTTTAAGCTCGTTTTTTACTTTAATAGTTATTTTAAAAAATACTATAAATACTAAAGCTTTACCGGAAATATTGCAGTAAATGTAAAATTCATTGGTCTGGTACAATAAGTGCATACCATAGGGTGGCCCATTAAATATTTGTTGCCAGTTTCTCTTCTTATTAGCAAAAAAAAAATGTGTGACAAATATCCATCTCTTAGGTACTGAAATATTTAATGAAATATTATCATATTTAAAAGGTTAAGGTGTCACACAATCACAGTTTCTGACGAAGAGCCGCCACAGTGTTTTCATGCGAGCTAGACAGTTGTTTGGAGTCACCAAGTGTAGGACCGAGATGGGGTCATCAATGTGTTAACACTGGAAGGCTCGCACTATCTAGGTGCAAAACTTGGCGAAGCTTGATGCTATCCCTAGTGCGCCGGTACCTGTCTCTTCGTAGCAGACAGCTCCAAACTCTAGTAAAGCCCACGATGGAAAAGAAGTTACTCACACTAAACGTCTCCAAAAAATAAGTGATTTGGCTGTTATGTGAGTTCCTTCTGCGTCTTCTGTCTCATAAATATTACATTATTTTTTCCTCAGACTTTATCACTTGTATCCTTTGTCATTTTTATGTCATATAGTGCTATTATTTTCAGTTCCTGTCCAGTCAAAGAATCTTTAAGTTGTATTTCTTTATTTGTATTGTAAGCGCGGTAGTTTAATATGTATTATTTAATGTTTCGTCCACCAATTCGCACTTGGCCAGCGCGGTGGACTATGGCCTAAACTCTCTCATTCTGGGAGAAGACCCGTGCCCAGCAGTGGGCCAATAATGGGTTGATGCGATTTAATGTTTACCTTTCTCACTTGTCCACTTGTCCACCAATTCGCACTTGGCCAGCGCGGTGGACTATGGCCTAAACTCTCTCATTCTGAGAGAAGACCCGTGTCCAGCAGTGGGACAATAATGGGTTGACGACAATGTTTACCTTATTTTTCATCTCTTCGATAACAATGTTTACATTTGTCTACGTCAGTTGCGCCGCTCATTGAAAACAATGTATTACAATTTTGTACGTTTTTTTTTAAATTTACTTTATATAATATTTTCATAAATACAGAACATTATTAGAAACATAAAATTAAAAATAAATTAAACCAATTTTATACGTTTTACTTTTTTAAACTAACATCTGTCAAATTAACTTAGAACGATCTATGGACTCCAACGTTTTGGCCCATTTGTCACAATGTACAATCAGTATAATGTTGTTTAAAAATCTTTAGGTAGTAGTTCATGTACCTATATGCCTATAATTACTAATAATTTATGTGTGATATTTGTTTGTGTAAATTTAATTTAAATGATTTCTTTCTATATTGCTGGTAGGTAATGAAACGAAATGAAACGTTTTTATTTTGTATAGGCCTACGGGGGCACATAATAAAATATTTTTCCTCTATCTCTTAAATTACTTTTAATATTATTTTTCAATTTTAGTTTATGGAAATACGAAATTATAACTAAAAAAACTGACTAAGTGAAACGGTATTGATTTATCGATACATTCGGTTCATGTAGATGATCGTAACGTAAACAGCGCCATCTAATATCTCAAACATATTACTATTTCGATTTGGCGGTAAGGTGGCGTATCATCGCAGAATATACTGAGAATACTGAGATAGCTTTGTATTACTTTAGTAACTTACAAGGATATACAGGGTGTAAATGACAGCGTACCGAATATTAAAAATATGGATTCCTGACACGATTCTGGTGCTTATGGCGTTGGAATTTTTCATCGGATTTTCCATTTTTTTATGCACTTTTTTTTACAAATTTTGGTAGTATTTCAATACTACTGCATAATGCAACATGAATTTAAAAGAAAAACACTCATTATAGTGTTTTTCACGAAAACTAGCAATGTATAATGAATGCGCTATCAGCTGTTCGACGTCCGGTCAATGACGCCGCGCGGCTGAGGCCGCGCGGCGGGCCGCCCCGCGCTCCGCCGCACCGACTTCCACCAATTTAGGAACCAAGTTTCCAAAAAACATTCAATACCTAATTCAAACATTTTAACGCAAATAATAACTGAAAACATTATTCGGAAAAATACTAAATACCTATTCTTTAGTTTATTTTTGTGTACCTAATGATTGAAAACTTCTTCATTTATTTAGGGCAAATAAAAATAAATCACAAATAATGATTAACATTTTAACGTATTTGTTTCAGAAGCAAACATAAGGGAAACATCATTAAAGAAATGATGTAGGTACATAAGTATCATGCAAAATTCTATTCCACATACACAGTACACTCACACATACAGCGCGGTGCGGCTCTTCAGTCCTTTGCCGAAAGGCGGGATTAACGCCGCACACAGAATAAACAATAAAAAGATAACTCAATGTGGCTAATAAAGTACTTGTTCTCCGTAGGTCATGTACTCGAGATGAGAGTTTCTGTGATAAGAATATCAATAGTTATTGATTGATATTATAATAGCTTCTTATACTTTCGTTTTTTTTATGTTGTATGTTGTTATTTTATGAAATTTTAATTTGCTTTTATGTATTTAAAGTATTTAGAATCTTGAAGTAAACCAGTCTAATTTGAACTAACATGAATAATGTTTATAATGTACCTAATTTGGTATTTTATTAAAATTACAAAACAACGAGTGGACAAGTAAAAGTAATTGATTTGTCAGTTTTAAGTTAAAGGTTGTGTCATATCTGAATTTAATTGAATCTGTGTAATGCACTCGCTTAGTAGTAACTCGTCACTGAGCGGCGTATTGGCGGTTTTCTTTGATAGTTCGGATATTATTTAAAATTTGAAAAATTGTCACAGTTCGTGATTTTCGCTTGCGGAAGACGGATGCTCTGCAAATTTCTGTTTCGTGTTAGTCGTGTCGTGTGTGAACTGTTATTTATTATTACTTGTTATTGCTTTAGTTTTGTGTTTTTATTGTTATTTAGTTTTTGCAAAATGCAGTTCAGTGCTCGTGAATGCGGGGAAATGCTAATGTGTTATGGTGAAGCACGTGGGAATGCACAGCAAGCTCTGCATCTGTACATCCAGAGGTACCCTTATGCTCGCCATCCAACGGACAGTCGTGTGATTACTCGGGCGTACCAACGAGTGTTGGATAATCAGCCGATTGTACCGCAGCAGGAAGAATGTTGAGAGCACGTGTGGTGGGTAATGTTTTGGAAGCCGTGCGTCTAAATCCGCGCTTAGGTACACGCACCGCAGCTCGAGTATTGCGCAATCGGCACGGGTCTTAGTCTAGGTAGGTATTAAGTTAATAAAATAGAATAAGCGATTTGTTGTTAGATGCGTGCGGGGAATAACTACTTATAATACAATAAGCGATCGGCGATCGGTACGCGGGTTGTTCGATGTACATTGCGCGCTCAAAAATGACCAACTCGGTAACCAATAATTTCCGAGGAAAATTGATGAGTTATTTTTAGTTCATTTAGTGTCACAAATCTACCATTTAAGTTTTCGATACGCTGTCATTTACACCCTGTATTTATATCTGGTTATAATATTATATTGTCGCTCATATGAAACGTTAGCTCATATAAAATTTTAACAAAGCGCCATCAATACATTCGGTTCATGTAGATGACTGTATCGTAAAGAGCGCCATCTAATATCTCATATACATTATTTGGTAAGATTCCGTATCAACGCAGAATATACTGAGATGGCTATGTAATAGGTACTTTAGTAACCTTTGATCACCAATATTACCGATCGAAGGTAGTAACTGATACTTATTTTTAGTCATGATATTAGATTGTAGCTTATGTGAAACGGTTGTAATTTTAACAAAGCGCCATTACTTACTTAATCAAGTTAACAGATAACATTACACCATCTGTTATTAGGATTATGCAAAGTTAACAGCTGAAGCTAAAAAAATATTTGCAATTAAACCTATAAATTAAGATATAAACTATCCTATCTTTCAAGTTGGATCAAAATGCACACGTTGTGTAAATTTTATTATAATCGGTTCAGAGTTTAAGAGTCCATTGCGGACAAATAAAGTGACACGTAATTTATTTATATTAATATGTTAAATCTAAGTTCAGACAAGCCCTCTCGAATAGCGCTAATCGCGATGAAATAGGGCAAACCCGATCAAAAGTTATGAGAGGTTTTACATATTTATATATATAAATACATACAGACATAAACATAACATCATAAAAAATCATAGGAGAACCTTCCTCGGACGTCTAAAGATCGAAATTCGATTGGAAACTCGATTTATGTAAAACGGAGTAAAACCAATAACTTCCTGACTTTCAAAAATTTTCAATTATCTTAGCAACAAGTTAAAAAACCTTTACAAAAAGATGTAAAATCCTATCAAAAACAGTTTCACTGTAAAAATAGCACAAGTTCAAAGTCATCAAATTGTTGAAAAACAATCAAAAAATTTACAAAAAGTTATGAAATACAAACACAAAAAACCCAAGTTATGATTTTTTGATAATTTAATATTGAAAAAGTTTTGTTGCAACCTTAAAACTTAACAAAAATCGAACTTGGCGTGAGTCCTTGAGAATCTCAATTTTTTAGGATCCATTCATATTACTTTAATGTAAGGTAAAATACACTGTAACTGTTTAGGAACTAGTACCTACCTGCTCACACCTGCTGAAAATATGTTGGAAGATTTTTTTCTGTGTTCAGTATTATTATCTACTTGTAAGAATGCAGCGTAATTACTGACCCAGGTGAAAATTATCTCACACTTCCCACTAAGATAAAAAGAAAGTAAAGGAATAAGAACGGTATTGAGAAATTACTTGCAATACATCCAAGCAAATTTTGGGTACTGAAGGACGCACGCCAAGTTCGATTTTTGTTAAGTTTTAAGGTTGCAACAAAACTTTTTCAATATTAAATTATCAAAAAATCATAACTTGGGTTTTTTGTGTTTGTATTTCATAACTTTTTGTAAATTTTTTGATTGTTTTTCAACAATTTGATGACTTTGAACTTGTGCTATTTTTACAGTGAAACTGTTTTTGATAGGATTATTATTAAGTTGGAATGCCACGAATACGAATTCAGTTATTTTTATTTTCATTTCTCATAATTATTCAAATAAACAATACGTTTCATTTGATTGTGGGTTGTCTTAATATTTGAAAGTAGCCTCTATAAAATTTATTTTATCATTAAGATACGATAAAATCTGCCCATTGTGTAGAATGTTTCTGTTATGATATCGATTAAATCCATACTAATATTATAAATGTGAATGTGAGTTTGTTCTTTTTCACGTCGCCACATAGCTATTATATGATATAGTTTATATATTGGAAGATCAGAGGGTGGAGCGTGACGTAGGCTACTTTTTACTGCGCTCTCTCATTCCCATGAGAATATCGATGATTTATTAGTTGATACATATTTAGTAGTTCCAGACGTTAATAGATGGCGTTAGAAAAAATAATTTGCAAATTCTAAATCATGCTGTCAAATGCTGATGTTCATTCGCTTTAACCGTGCGGGCGAGAACGGGTAAGAGCTAGTAAAAAATAAAACTGAAATATATTATCGATAAATTTTTACATACTTGAACATCTCTAAGCAACGCAGCGCAAATTGCTTCCATACACGCAAAAGTAGATTACAAATGAATTATCGAACCGTTCAACGTTCTATAGAGAAGAGTGGTCTTTATTGGCGAAGGAATATGACAGAGACTTAATTGACTTACCTAGCTATTGTTTACTCAGGGGCATTTATTTCCGGGCCCGTCCCTCCTTAGAGCTGTCATAGCCTAATGGTTGAAACTTGCCCTGTCAATCGGGAGGTCCAAGGTTCAAACTCAGGCACCACTGATTTATGTGTAGGTATTTCTAATTAATTATCACTGCTTTTCGGTGGAGGAAAACATAGGGACCTACATCCGAGAGATCTTAAAAAAAAAAAATCTCGGAGGTGTGTGAAGTCCAGCAATACGCACTTGGCCAGTGCGGTGGACTATGGCCTAAAAATCTCCTCCTCCGGTCCTTAGGCAAAGTAAGGATCTCTTTTTGTCAAATTTCAGAATTTATTTCGAATCCTCTCATTTGCATAAAGTGCGCAATTTTTAAAGAGGAGTCATTTTTGTTGCTGACACCCGCTGATGCATCATTTCTTTCCCCTTAACCAATCTACGGTGTTAACGATACATCCAGTTCCATCCGAAATCAATGATAGATGCGTTGCTACTCTCGAAGATTAAGATGGTCGCCTCGTAAAAGTGTGCCCGCAGCCACACCCTTCCACTGAAACGCAAGAAATGCTTCACGCTAGAAATAGGTGTGGCGATGGTACTTCCCCGGTCGAACTACACTGGTTCTACCACCTAGCAAATGATTTAAAATTTAGTTAAATAAATCTACTATATATAATATAATACAACTAATCTAAGTATTATCATTAGTTTCCTAAGTTTATTGTGAAGTACTCCGAGGTGGGCGTAAATAGTAGCGACACAGTTCAACACTATTGCTGCTGTTTACGAACATTACAATTGTAAATACGTTTTTGTTGTTAAATAAATCTTTAAATCTTTATAAGCTATTATTGCTTAATTCGTGAGATCTTTTTATTCATCACTAGTTTATCCCCCGCTTTGATCTCGTTTACCAAGTTTCTCGTCAACCCGTTATTGTGCCACTGCTGGGCACGGGTCTTCTCTCAGAATGAGAGAGTTTAGGCCACAGTCGGCCGCGCTGGCCAAGTGCGAATTGGTGGACTTCACACCTCCGAGAACTGTCATTTAAGTACTCTCGGATATGTTGATTTCTTCACGATGTTTTCTTTCACCGAAAAGCAGTGATAATTAATTGTTAATACGCACATTTATCAGTGGTGCGCCTGGGTTTGAACGTCGGACTTCGCGATCGAGAGGACAAGTTTCAACCATTAGGCTATCCTTTATACACCAAAGTATCAATATCGAATAAATTAATCCAGGTAATACATTATTTGTATGCCAATTTTCAGTAAAATTCGATCGGTAGTTTCTGTACGTAGTAACACACATACCTACGTTC
>CATIWX010000087.1:5000-23257 GCA_949699795.1 Spicauda simplicius
GCCAAGCGGAGCAAAAAAAATGGTGCTTCTCAGCCACTTCCGACGGCGTCAACTCGGACTGGAAGAAAAGGTGACGGTAAAGCTGAGCACGTGAGAGCCGGGAAAAGCAACCCTGGCAGGGCCGCACCGGGAAAGCTACGCACCCCCCGCTCCTCGGCTGTAGTTATTACCCTGCAGCCCGAGGCAGAGAAGCAAGGGGTTACTTTTGCCAACATCTTGGCAAAAGCGAGAGCCGGAATCGACTTGCCCAGCCTAAACATCAACGGCCTAAAATTCCGTACGGCGGCTACGGGTGCCCGCATTTTGGAAGTCCCAGGTGCGTCCAGCGGGGACAAGGCGGACGCCCTGGCCCAAAAGATCAGGGAGACTCTGGGCGAGGGAGTCGCAACAGTCTCAAGACCTGTGAAGTGCGCGGAACTGCGCATCACAGGTCTTGATGACTCGGTAACGACAGAGGATGTCGCTGTCGCTGTTGCACGAGATGGGGGCTGCTCTGCCGATGGAGTTAAAGTAGGCATCATTCGATCCACCTCTCGGGGAGCTAGCTGTGTATGGGTGCGGGCTCCTGTAGCCGCAGTGAAAAAGATAGGCAGTCTCGGCCGGCTGCTAATTGGCTGGGTTTCAGCCAGAGCGGAAGTACTGCAGCCGAGAACACTGCGATGCTACCGGTGTCTGCAAAGCGGACACGTTAGGTCGCAATGCACCGCAGAGGCTGACCGCAGCGAAGAATGTTACCGCTGTGGTAAGCCCGGCCACAAAGCCAATGCGTGCACCGACACACCAAAGTGCTCGGTATGCACGGCGGCGAACAGGCCAGCTGAGCACCGATTAGGGAGCAAAGCGTGCTCCCCGCCCAAAAAAAGAAAAGGCAGGAAGGCGACCACAGTCCCCTTTGCTGCCACATCTGCCCCGACAGCCACAAGTTGTCTCCCTACAGAAGGGGTGGACGAGGAGGTAATAGCAACGAAATCCATATAAGTATGGCCCACCGCCTACTTCAGGCTAATATCAACCACTGCCGCGCTGCTCAGGACCTTCTTGTTCAGAGTATGGCGGAGTGGTTGATAGAAGTGGCGGTGGTGGCGGAGCCCTACTTCGTCCCCTCAATGGACAATTGGGTGGGAGACCAAAATGGTTTGGTGGCCATCACTACCTCCAGGGCACTTCGAGTACCGCCTCTCACTACAATTAGGAGAGGCAAGGGTTATGTGGCAGTGTGGTGGCGGGATTGTGTCCTTATAGGGGTCTACTTCTCGCCCAATAAACAGTTAGCTGAGTTTGAAGCATATTTGGGCGAGTTGGAGACCTTAATGGGACAAATCCGGACTCACCGTACGCTCGTCCTCGGGGACTTCAATGCCAAATCAACGGCTTGGGGATCTCCTAAAACTGATGCCCGCGGTGAGGTCCTGGAAGAGTGGGCGGCGACGACCGGCCTCTTGGTATTAAATCAGGGGTCGGTAAACACGTGCGTGCGGCAGCGGGGGGGCTCAATTGTGGACATATCGTTCGCATCCCCTGCTGTTGCAAACATGGTCCGAGGCTGGAATGTTCTGGACGGGGTGGAAACTCTGTCGGACCACTTATATATTAGGTTCGATATTTCCACCTCCACAGAACACCCGGACCGTCGTCGCCCTGCAAGGTCGGCACCTAGGTGGGTGCTGGGGAGTCTAAATAAGGCTGTTCTGGTAGAGGCTGCCATCGTCCAGGCCTGGCTTACTCCACCAGAACCTGCGGAGGTCGAGGGGGAAGCGGAGTGGTTCCGGGATGCTCTGTCGCAGATTTGTGACGCAAGCATGACCCGGGCCAAGCCGCATCCTCCGAAACGCCGGGTGTACTGGTGGTCTGACGAAATTGCGGAGCTTCGCTCGGCCTGCGTAGTGTCGAGACGCCAGTACACCAGGCACCGCAGGTTGCGTCGTCGCAGCAGCGATCATGATGCGGTGGAGCAGCAGCTGTACGAGGCCTACCGAGAGCGACGGTTGGCCCTACAGCTGTCCATAAGCCGGGCCAAGGAGGAAGCGAAGAGGGAGCTCCTCCAGACGCTGAGTCGCGATCCGTGGGGGCGGCCTTACAAGATCGTAAGGGAAAAATACGGCCCTGGGCGCCCCCACTGACTGAGACTCTCCAGCCTCAACTACGGGAAGAAGTTGTGTCCACTCTGTTTCCAGCCAGAGTGGCGCACTCCCCTCCGACAATGGCACCTGCAGATTACACCTCAGGATCGGAGGATTCGGAGGTGCCGAAAGTGTCGAGGGAGGAGCTGGGCGCGGCCATCTTGAGGCTTCGGGGCAAAAATAAGGCCCCGGGGCCGGATGGTATACCAGGCCGCGCCTGGGTTCTAGCTCTAGAAGAGCTAGGGGACCGGTTCCGCAGGCTACTCGACGCCTGTCTGGAGTCGGGACTGGTCCCAAGACAGTGGAAGACGGGCAGTCTGGTTCTCGTGAAGAAGGATCGGCGCCCCGCGGAGTGTCCGTCGTCGTATAGACCCCTGGTGATGCTCAATGAGGCGGACAAATTGTTCGAACGCATTGTAGCGGGCCGCCTTATTGAGCATCTTGGAGAGGTGGGCCCGAACCTATCTGACAACCAATTTGGTTTCCGAGAGGGTCGATCAACAATTGATGCTATCTTGCACGTGAAGGCCCTCTCGGATGAGGCGGTGGCCCAGGGTGGGGTGATGTTGGCCGTTTCGCTCGATATAGCCAACGCCTTCAACTCCCTGCCGTGGGCCAGCATAAGGGAGGCACTTAAATTTCACAGGGTGCCTCTCTACCTCAGCCGGATCGTCGGAGCCTACCTTTCCGACAGGTATATTACGTACCCAGGGCAAGGAGGATACACACTCAGTCGGGAAATGATGTGCGGTGTTCCACAAGGATCGGTGCTCGGCCCGCTCCTGTGGAACATCGGATACGACTGGGTGCTGCGAGGTGATCTTCCCCCGGGAGCTTCCGTGACGTGTTACGCAGACGACACGTTGGTCACGGCCCGGGGGAATAAATACGAGGAGGCTGCCCGTCTTGCCACGGATGCTGTGGCACTGGTGGTTGGCAAAATCGAGATGTTGGGGCTCCAGTTGGCGTGCAACAAAACCGAGGCCCTGTGTTTTCACGGGCCGAGGAGGGCGCCGCCACGGGGGTCCCACATACTTGTAGGTGGAACCCGCGTCGAGGTTGAGTCGTCTATGAAGTATCTGGGACTCACCCTCGACAGCCGCTGGAACTTCCGCGAGCACTTCACTCGCTTGGCTCCCCGGTTAATGGGCGTTGCTGCTGCGTTAAAGCGGCTGTTGCCTAATCTCGGGGGGCCCAGTGCGAGCAGCCGCCGCCTATACATGGGCGTGGTGCGGTCCATGGCCCTATACGGGTCACCCGTCTGGGCGGGGGCCCTGACAAGGCAGAACGTCACCCTCCTCAAAAAACCGCAGAGGGTGATGGCCGTCGGGGTCATCCGTGGTTACCGCACCATCTCCTTTGAGGCGGCGTGCTTACTGGCTGGGTGCCCTCCTTGGGATCTGGAGGCGGAGGTCTATGCTGCGATGTATCGATGGCGCAGAGACCTCCGGCTCCGGGAGGAACACCCTACGCCCAAGGAGGAGGAAGCGCGGAAGTTCCACGCTCTACAGTCCATGACTGCTAAGTGGAAGGAGAGGCTGGCCGAACCTACGGCTGGCCTCAGGACTGTGGAGGCTGTTCGCCCAGTGCTCGAAGACTGGACGGACAGGCGGCATGGGTCACTGACCTTCCGGCTGGTGCAGGTGCTCTCGGGACACGGGTGTTTCGGGAGGTACCTGTGCCGCACAGCCGGAAGGGAGCCAACCACCCAGTGCCACCATTGTAGCTGCGACGAAGACACGGCGCAGCACACACTGGAAGTATGTCCTGCCTGGGATAGTCAGCGCCGTGTCCTCGTCGCTGCAGTGGGGCCAGACCTCTCGCTCCCGGCCGTAGTAAAAGCCATGGTGGAGAGCGAGAGGTCGTGGAAAGCGGTAAAATCCTTCTGCGAGGAAGTCATCTCGCAGAAGGAGGCTGCGGAGAGGGAGCGAGAGAAAACCTCAGACCTCCCTATCCGCAGCCGGAAAACCGGGCGTAGGGGAAGGGTTCCTCACGCCCTTCTCCTACCCCCATAACGGAGGCTTTGGTGCAGGATACGGGGGTATCCTGTGCCAAATTGACATGCCTCGAGGTGGCGCGCGCGGTGTTCCCGCGCGCACCTCAAGACGGAGGGATGGAGAAGCTCTAGCTCCATCCCTACAAGAGAAGGGCCCTGCCGAGGGCAGACGCCGCCGGGACCACGGACGACTGCTTCTAGCTTACCCGCAGTCCCGGCAAAGGGCGTACTGAGGAACACCGTGGGGTTTTAGCCGGTACGAGTCCGGCATATCCTCTCAGCTGCCCCCGCACAGAGAGGAACCCATGATGGGTTTCCCCACGAAAAAAAAAAAAAAAAAAAAAAAAAAAGGTTAGGTTAGGTTAGGTTAGGTTAGGTTAGGTTAGGTTAGGTTAGGTTAGGTTAGGTTAGGTTAGGTTAGGTTAGGTTAGGTTAGGTTCCCCCCCGAAGGGCTGCCACCTTGTCGTGGTGGGGGGGCTTGCGTGTCCTGTCGATCCCCAAGGCCATACCGGTAGGAACACCCACGCCGGGTGGACTTGGTGGGGAGGGTCCAGACTAAGAGCAGCTCACCCCCGTCGTGACTCGTATCTAGTCAGGCGGGGAAGGTGTACGGGAATACCCTGCACGGGGCGTTTCTCCTTCTGTGGAGGAGCCGGGACGGGCTCGGTGTGCACTTGCACTGCCGCCGGGCGAGCTACAGTACAATTTGTGCTTAGCTACCGTCGATATCGTAATCCCACCTAAGAGAGGTGCCGTGGTCATGTCTCGCGACCTCTGGTGGGACCGAGGGCCTTGCCTTAATTGGCCGGGCCGCGAGGAAGAAAACCTCTATAAAAAAATCACCCTAATCCCAAGCGGCAGCGCACCGCGAGGGGATGCATGGCTGGCAGGGGGCCAGTCCCTAGTGCGGCTCCCGCTACGATACGGGCCGACATCGTGGCGGGTGACGCTTAGGCTTACCCGGGTACAGGGGGCACTGCCCGGGTGGACAGTCTTTCCCCCACACTCGTGGGTCTAAAAATGGAGGACACTAAAAACACAAATAAAAACAAAAAAACCAAAAAAACAAAAAAAACAGACGAGGTGGAGGCATCCGAATCGGATGGTAGTGTGCAAACACTAGTGGCGGGTAACGGGAGAAACCGCCTATGGAGGAGTAGAAGGAGGCAAATGCAGAGCCCTCCTGCGACTGAGATGTCGAGCGACGAAGACGCTGCATCGCAAGCTGTCGCTCCAGCACCGGAAAGGGACAGGAGAGAGGAGTTCCTTCTGCAAAAAGAGACGGGCCGAGAAGTTGCAGTGCAAACGCTACCAAACCTGGCTTTGCATGCGACCCCTGAAGGAGAGGAGGACGATCGTACGGCTGTGGCGCTGAAGGAGCAAGTGCTACAGGATGTCGGTACCATCCAGAATGTGGCTTCAAAGTCGAAAAACCTAAAGGGCACTTTCCAAAAGGCCCTGCAGGAGGCGGCTAAGTCCATCAAAGCGGCCGCTGTAGCACTCCACGCAAGGTCCTCCTCCGAGGAAACCGAGAAGCTGCAGGCACTCAACGATCGCCTGCAAAAAGAGATGACGGAGCTTCGAACGGAGGTGGCTCAGCTCCGCGAAGAGGTGGCAAGGGCGAAGGATAGCTCTGCGCAACAAAGCGGCTTATCCATTGCCCCTTCGCAAGGCGTCCCAAATCAGGAGCTGACGCAGGTGATCTTGGATCGAGTGGGGAGCATGCTGGATGCGCGGCTAGAAGCGCTCGAAAGCCGGTTGCCGGTAAGAGCTGCTAATGCCGCCTGCACCTACGCGGAGGCCACTGCGGCTTCTATGCCAAACAAAGGGCAAACCAAGGCAACGCAGTCAGTGGCCCGCAAAGAAGTAGGCGAAGGAAAGAAAAAGAAGGGGCCCAGAGAACTTCCTCCCGCCCCTAAAAAGAGTGACCAGCCCCCTCCGTCATCGGCAGGGCCCAGCGAAGGGGAATGGGTCCTTGTCACAAGAGGCGGGAAAAATAAGACGAATGCACGGGCTGCAACATCTGCGTCTGCGCCTAACCAGGACGGAAGAAAGAAGGGCAAGGCTAGAGGCAAAGCAGGCAAGACGAAGAAAAACGAGCACCAGCCTGCCCCCGTAAAGCTTCGCCCCCCCCGTTCCTCGGCCGTGGTAATTACGCTGAAGCCAGAGGCCGAGAGACAGGGGGTTTCATTTGCCAGTGTCCTGGCCAAGGCGAGAAATGGGGTGGACCTCTCAAGCCTTAATATAACCGGGCTGAAATTCCGCACGGCGGCCACGGGTGCCCGAATTTTAGAGGTGCCGGGGGCCTTAAGCGGCGACAAGGCGGACTCTCTGGCCCAAAAGATCAGGGAGGCCATTGGAGATGAAGTGGTCACGGTCTCGAGGCCTGTGAAGTGTGCGGAACTGCGCATCACGGGCCTCGATGACTCAGTGACGCCAGAGGACGTCGCTGTCGCCGTCTCGAGAGACGGATGCTGCTCAACCGAGGGGGTCAAGGTGGGGGTAATCAGACCCACCCCTCGGGGAGTAAGCTCTGTGTGGGTGCGTGCTCCCGTGGCCGCCGTGAGGAAAATCGGCAGCCTCGGCCGGCTGCTAATTGGCTGGGTTTCGGCCAAAGCAGAAGTGCTGCAGCCAAGAAAACTGCGGTGCCACCGGTGTCTCTTAAGTGGGCATGTCAGGGCTCAATGCACCGCAGAGGCTGACCGCAGCGATGAATGCTATCGCTGCGGTAAACCCGGCCACAAGGCGAACGCGTGCACTGACACACCGAAGTGCTCGGTATGCGCGGCAGCGAACAGGCCGGCCGAGCACCGGTTGGGGAGCAAAGCGTGCTCCCCGCCAAAGACAAGGAAAGGCGCGAAGGCGACCAAGGTCCCCGTCGCAGCTACGTCTGCCCCGACAGCTGCAAGCTGTCCCCCTGAAGGAGGGGCGGAGGAGGAGGTAACGGCTACAAAACCAAAATAAGTATGGCACACCGTCTACTTCAAGCGAACACCAACCACTGCCGCTCTGCTCAGGACCTCCTCGTTCAGAGCATGGCGGAGTGGTCGATAGAAGTGGCGGTGGTGGCAGAGCCATACTTTGTCCCCCCAACCGACAACTGGGTGGGGGACCTAGACGGGTTGGTGGCCGTTACAAGCTCCAGGACGCTACGCGTACCTCCCCTCACTACAATCGCAAGGGGTCGGGGCTATGTGGCGGTGAGGTGGCGGGATTACGTCGTCGTGGGGGTCTACTTCTCGCCCAATAGGCAGTTAGCCGACTTTGAGGCGTTCTTGGGCGAGTTGGAGACTCTAATAGGCCAAATCCCGACGCGCCGCGTGCTCGTCCTCGGGGACCTCAACGCCAAGTCAACGGCTTGGGGTTCCCCCAAGACCGATGCCCGTGGGGAGGCTTTGGAGGTATGGGCGGCGACAACCGGCCTCTTGGTGCTAAATCAGGGGTCGGTAAACACATGCGTGCGACAGCGGGGGGGTTCTATTGTGGATGTATCGTTCGCATCCCCCGCTGTAGCAAACATCGTCCGGGGCTGGAATGTTCTGGAGGAGGTGGAAACCCTGTCGGATCACCTTTATATCCGAATTGACATTTCCACCTCCACAGAACACCCGGACCGTCGTCGCCCTGCAAGGTCGGCGCCTAGGTGGGTGCTGGGGAGTCTCAATAAGACTGTTCTGGTAGAAGCTGCCATCGTCCAGGCCTGGCTTGCTCCACCAGAACCTGCGGAGGTCGATGAGGAGGCGGAGTGGTTCCGGAACGCTATGTCACAGATTTGTGACGCAAGCATGGCCCGGGCCAAGCCGCATCCTCCGAAACGCCGGGTGTACTGGTGGTCTGAGGAAATCGCAGAGCTTCGCTCGGACTGCGTAGTGGCGAGACGCCAGTACACCAGGCATCGCAGGTTGCGTCGTCGGAGCAGCGAACACGATGCGGTGGAGCGGCAGCTGTACGAGGCCTACCGAGAGCGACGGATGGCCCTACAGTTGTCCATAAGCCGGGCCAAGGAGGAAGCGAAGAGGGAGCTTCTCCAGACGTTGAGTCGCGATCCGTGGGGGCGGCCTTACAAGATCGTAAGGGAAAAAATACGGCCCTGGGCGCCCCCACTGACTGAGACTCTCCAGCCCCAACTACGAGAAGAGAAGAAGTTGTGTCCACTCTGTTTCCAGCCAGAGTGGCGCACTCCCCTCCGACAATGGCACCTACCGATTATACCTCAGGATCGGAGGACTCGGAGGTGCCGAAGGTGTCGGAGGAGGAGCTGGGCGCGGCCATCTGTAGGCTTCGGGGCAAAAATAAGGCCCCGGGGCCGGATGGTATACCTGGCCGCGCCTGGGTTCTAGCTCTAGAAGAGCTAGGGGACCGGTTCCGCAGGCTACTCGACGCCTGTCTGGAGTCGGGACTGGTCCCAAGACAGTGGAAGACGGGCAGTCTGGTCCTCTTGAAGAAGGATCGGCGCCCCGCGGAGTGTCCTTCGTCATATAGACCCCTGGTGATGCTCAATGAGGCGGACAAACTGTTCGAACGCATCGTAGCGGGTCGCCTCATTGGGCATCTCGGAGGGGTGGGCCCGAATCTATCTGGCAACCAATTCGGTTTCCGAGAGGGTCGATCAACAATCGATGCTATCTTGCACGTAAAGGCCCTCTCGGATGAGGCGGTGGCCCAGGGCGGGGTGATGTTGGCCGTTTCGCTCGACATAGCCAACGCCTTCAACTCCCTGCCGTGGGCCAGCATAAGAGAGGCACTTAAATTTCACAGGGTGCCTCTCTACCTCAGCCGGATCGTCGGAGCCTACCTCTCCGACAGGTATATTACATACCCAGGGCAAGGAGGACACACACTCAGTCGGGAAATGACGTGCGGTGTTCCACAGGGATCGGTTCTTGGTCCGCTCCTGTGGAACATCGGATACGACTGGGTGCTGCGGGGCGATCTTCCCCCGGGAGCTTCCGTGACGTGTTACGCAGACGACACGTTGGTCACGGCCCGGGGGAATAAATACGAGGAGGCTGCCCGTCTTGCCACGGATGCTGTGGCACTGGTGGTTGGCAGAATCGAGATGTTGGGGCTCCAGTTGGCGCGCAATAAAACCGAGGCCCTGTGTTTTCACGGGCCGAGGAAGGCGCCGCCACGGGGGTCCCACATACTCGTGGGTGGAACCCGCGTCGAGGTTGAGTCGTCTATGAAGTACCTGGGACTCACCCTCGACAGCCGCTGGAACTTCCGCGAGCACTTCACTCGCTTGGCTCCCCGGTTAATGGGCGCGGCTGCTGCGTTAAAGCGGCTGTTGCCCAATCTCGGGGGGCCCAGTGCGAGCAGCCGCCGCCTATACATGGGCGTGGTGCGGTCCATGGCCCTATACGGGTCACCCGTCTGGGCGGAGGCCCTGACAAGGCAGAACGTCACCCTCCTCAAAAAACCGCAGAGGGTGATGGCCGTCGGGGTCATCCGTGGTTACCGCACCATCTCCTTCGAGGCGGCGTGCTTACTGGCTGGGTGCCCTCCTTGGGATCTGGAGGCGGAGGTCTATGCTGCGATGTATCGATGGCGCAGAGACCTCCGGCTCCGGGAGGAAAACCCTACGCCCAAGGAGGAGGAAGCGCGGAAGTTCCACGCTCTACAGTCCATGACTGCTAAGTGGAAGGAGAGGCTGGCCGAACCTACGGCTGGCCTCAGGACTGTGGAGGCTGTCCGCCCAGTGCTCGAAGACTGGACGGACAGGCGGCATGGGTCACTGACCTTCCGGCTGGTGCAGGTGCTCTCGGGACACGGGTGTTTCGGGAGGTACCTGTGCCGCACAGCCGGAAGGGAGCCAACCACCCAGTGCCACCATTGTAGCTGCGACGAAGACACGGCGCAGCACACACTGGAAGTATGTCCTGCCTGGGATAGTCAGCGCCGTGTCCTCGTCGCTGCAGTGGGGCCAGACCTCTCGCTCCCGGCCGTAGTAAAAGCCATGGTGGAGAGCGAGAGGTCGTGGAAAGCGGTAAAATCCTTCTGCGAGGAAGTGATCTCGCAGAAGGAGGCTGCGGAGAGGGAGCGAGAGAAAACCTCAGACCTCCCTATCCGCAGCCGGAAAACCGGGCGTAGGGGAAGGGTTTCTCACGCCCTTCTCCTACCCCCATAACGGAGGCTTTGGTGCAGGATACGGGGGTATCCTGTGCCAAATTGACATGCCTCGAGGTGGCGCGCGCGGTGTTCCCGCGCGCACCTCAAGACGGAGGGATGGAGAAGCTCCAGCTCCATCCCTACAAGAGAAGGGCCCTGCCGAGGGCAGACGCCGCCGGGACCACGGACGACTGCTTCTAGCTTACCCGCAGTCCCGGCAAAGGGCGTACTGAGGAACACCGTGGGGTTTTAGCCGGTAGGAGTCCGGCATATCCTCTCAGCTGCCCCCGCGCAGAGAGGAACCCATGATGGGTTTCCCCACGAAAAAAAAAAAAAAAAAAAAAGGGTTGGGTTGGGTTGGGTTGGGTTGGGTTGGGTTGGGTTGGGTTGGGTTGGGTTGGGTTGGGTTGGGTTGGGTTGGGTTGGGTTGGGTTGGGTTGGGTTGGGTTGGGTTGGGTTGGGTTGGGTTGGGTTGGGTTGGGTTGGGTTGGGTTGGGTTGGGTTGGGTTGGGTTGGGTTGGGTTGGGTTGGGTTGGGTTGGGTTGGGTTGGGTTGGGTTGGGTTGGGTTGGGTTGGGTTGGGTTGGGTTGGGTTGGGTTGGGTTGGGTTGGGTTGGGTTGGGTTGGGTTGGGTTGGGTTGGGTTGGGTTGGGTTGGGTTGGGTTGGGTTGGGTTGGGTTGGGTTGGGTTGGGTTGGGTTGGGTTGGGTTGGGTTGGGTTGGGTTGGGTTGGGTTGGGTTGGGTTGGGTTGGGTTGGGTTGGGTTGGGTTGGGTTGGGTTGGGTTGGGTTGGGTTGGGTTGGGTTGGGTTGGGTTCAAGCTCCAGGACGCTACGCGTACCTCCCCTCACTACAATCGCAAGGGGTCGGGGCTATGTGGCGGTGAGGTGGCGGGATTACGTTGTCGTGGGGGTCTACTTCTCGCCCAATAGGCAGTTAGCCGACTTTGAGGCGTTCTTGGGCGAGTTGGAGACTCTAATAGGCCAAATCCCGACGCGCCGCGTGCTCGTCCTCGGGGACCTCAACGCCAAGTCAACGGCTTGGGGTTCCCCCAAGACCGATGCCCGTGGGGAGGCTTTGGAGGTATGGGCGGCGACAACCGGCCTCTTGGTGCTAAATCAGGGGTCGGTAAACACATGCGTGCGACAGCGGGGGGGTTCTATTGTGGATGTATCGTTCGCATCCCCCGCTGTAGCAAACATCGTCCGGGGCTGGAATGTTCTGGAGGAGGTGGAAACCCTGTCGGATCACCTTTATATCCGAATTGACATTTCCACCTCCACAGAACACCCGGACCGTCGTCGCCCTGCAAGGTCGGCGCCTAGGTGGGTGCTGGGGAGTCTCAATAAGACTGTTCTGGTAGAAGCTGCCATCGTCCAGGCCTGGCTTGCTCCACCAGAACCTGCGGAGGTCGATGAGGAGGCGGAGTGGTTCCGGAACGCTATGTCACAGATTTGTGACGCAAGCATGGCCCGGGCCAAGCCGCATCCTCCGAAACGCCGGGTGTACTGGTGGTCTGAGGAAATCGCAGAGCTTCGCTCGGACTGCGTAGTGGCGAGACGCCAGTACACCAGGCATCGCAGGTTGCGTCGTCGGAGCAGCGAACACGATGCGGTGGAGCGGCAGCTGTACGAGGCCTACCGAGAGCGACGGATGGCCCTACAGTTGTCCATAAGCCGGGCCAAGGAGGAAGCGAAGAGGGAGCTTCTCCAGACGTTGAGTCGCGATCCGTGGGGGCGGCCTTACAAGATCGTAAGGGAAAAAATACGGCCCTGGGCGCCCCCACTGACTGAGACTCTCCAGCCCCAACTACGAGAAGAAGTTGTGTCCACTCTGTTTCCAGCCAGAGTGGCGCACTCCCCTCCGACAATGGCACCTGCCGATTATACCTCAGGATCGGAGGACTCGGAGGTGCCGAAGGTGTCGGAGGAGGAGCTGGGCGCGGCCATCTGTAGGCTTCGGGGCAAAAATAAGGCCCCGGGGCCGGATGGTATACCTGGCCGCGCCTGGGTTCTAGCTCTAGAAGAGCTAGGGGACCGGTTCCGCAGGCTACTCGACGCCTGTCTGGAGTCGGGACTGGTCCCAAGACAGTGGAAGACGGGCAGTCTGGTCCTCTTGAAGAAGGATCGGCGCCCCGTGGAGTGTCCTTCGTCATATAGACCCCTGGTGATGCTCAATGAGGCGGACAAACTGTTCGAACGCATCGTAGCGGGTCGCCTCATTGGGCATCTCGGAGGGGTGGGCCCGAATCTATCTGGCAACCAATTCGGTTTCCGAGAGGGTCGATCAACAATCGATGCTATCTTGCACGTAAAGGCCCTCTCGGATGAGGCGGTGGCCCAGGGCGGGGTGATGTTGGCCGTTTCGCTCGACATAGCCAACGCCTTCAACTCCCTGCCGTGGGCCAGCATAAGAGAGGCACTTAAATTTCACAGGGTGCCTCTCTACCTCAGCCGGATCGTCGGAGCCTACCTCTCCGACAGGTATATTACATACCCAGGGCAAGGAGGACACACACTCAGTCGGGAAATGACGTGCGGTGTTCCACAGGGATCGGTTCTTGGTCCGCTCCTGTGGAACATCGGATACGACTGGGTGCTGCGGGGCGATCTTCCCCCGGGAGCTTCCGTGACGTGTTACGCAGACGACACGTTGGTCACGGCCCGGGGGAATAAATACGAGGAGGCTGCCCGTCTTGCCACGGATGCTGTGGCACTGGTGGTTGGCAGAATCGAGATGTTGGGGCTCCAGTTGGCGCGCAATAAAACCGAGGCCCTGTGTTTTCACGGGCCGAGGAAGGCGCCGCCACGGGGGTCCCACATACTCGTGGGTGGAACCCGCGTCGAGGTTGAGTCGTCTATGAAGTACCTGGGACTCACCCTCGACAGCCGCTGGAACTTCCGCGAGCACTTCACTCGCTTGGCTCCCCGGTTAATGGGCGCGGCTGCTGCGTTAAAGCGGCTGTTGCCCAATCTCGGGGGGCCCAGTGCGAGCAGCCGCCGCCTATACATGGGCGTGGTGCGGTCCATGGCCCTATACGGGTCACCCGTCTGGGCGGAGGCCCTGACAAGGCAGAACGTCACCCTCCTCAAAAAACCGCAGAGGGTGATGGCCGTCGGGGTCATCCGTGGTTACCGCACCATCTCCTTCGAGGCGGCGTGCTTACTGGCTGGGTGCCCTCCTTGGGATCTGGAGGCGGAGGTCTATGCTGCGATGTATCGATGGCGCAGAGACCTCCGGCTCCGGGAGGAACACCCTACGCCCAAGGAGGAGGAAGCGCGGAAGTTCCACGCTCTACAGTCCATGACTGCTAAGTGGAAGGAGAGGCTGGCCGAACCTACGGCTGGCCTCAGGACTGTGGAGGCTGTCCGCCCAGTGCTCGAAGACTGGACGGACAGGCGGCATGGGTCACTGACCTTCCGGCTGGTGCAGGTGCTCTCGGGACACGGGTGTTTCGGGAGGTATCTGTGCCGCACAGCCGGAAGGGAGCCAACCACCCAGTGCCACCATTGTAGCTGCGACGAAGACACGGCGCAGCACACACTGGAAGTATGTCCTGCCTGGGATAGACAGCGCCGTGTCCTCGTCGCTGCAGTGGGGCCAGACCTCTCGCTCCCGGCCGTAGTAAAAGCCATGGTGGAGAGCGAGAGGTCGTGGAAAGCGGTAAAATCCTTCTGCGAGGAAGTGATCTCGCAGAAGGAGGCTGCGGAGAGGGAGCGAGAGAAAACCTCAGACCTCCCTATCCGCAGCCGGAAAACCGGGCGTAGGGGAAGGGTTCCTGACGCCCTTCTCCTACCCCCATAACGGAGGCTTTGGTGCAGGATACGGGGGTATCCTGTGCCAAATTGACATGCCTCGAGGTGGCGCGCGCGGTGTTCCCGCGCGCACCTCAAGACGGAGGGATGGAGAAGCTCCAGCTCCATCCCTACAAGAGAAGGGCCCTGCCGAGGGCAGACGCCGCCGGGACCACGGACGACTGCTTCTAGCTTACCCGCAGTCCCGGCAAAGGGCGTACTGAGGAACACCGTGGGGTTTTAGCCGGTAGGAGTCCGGCATATCCTCTCAGCTGCCCCCGCGCAGAGAGGAACCCATGATGGGTTTCCCCACGAAAAAAAAAAAAAAAAAAAAAAAGGGTTGGGTTGGGTTGGGTTGGGTTGGGTTGGGTTGGGTTGGGTTGGGTTGGGTTGGGTTGGGTTGGGTTGGGTTGGGTTGGGTTGGGTTGGGTTGGGTTGGGTTGGGTTGGGTTGGGTTGGGTTGGGTTGGGTTGGGTTGGGTTGGGTTGGGTTGGGTTGGGTTGGGTTGGGTTGGGTTGGGTTGGGTTGGGTTGGGTTGGGTTGGGTTGGGTTGGGTTGGGTTGGGTTGGGTTGGGTTGGGTTGGGTTGGGTTGGGTTGGGTTGGGTTGGGTTGGGTTGGGTTGGGTTGGGTTGGGTTGGGTTGGGTTAGGTTAGGTTAGGTTAGGTTAGGTTAGGTTAGGTTAGGTTAGGTTAGGTTAGGTTAGGTTAGGTTAGGTTAGGTTAGGTTAGGTTAGGTTAGGTTAGGTTAGGTTAGGTTAGGTTAGGTTAGGTTAGGTTAGGTTAGGTTAGGTTAGGTTAGGTTAGGTTAGGTTAGGTTAGGTTAGGTTAGGTTAGGTTAGGTTAGGTTAGGTTAGGTTAGGTTAGGTTAGGTTAGGTTAGGTTAGGTTAGGTTAGGTTAGGTTAGGTTAGGTTAGGTTAGGTTAGGTTAGGTTAGGTTAGGTTAGGTTAGGTTAGGTTAGGTTAGGTTAGGTTAGGTTAGGTTAGGTTAGGTTAGGTTAGGTTAGGTTAGGTTAGGTTAGGTTAGGTTAGGTTAGGTTAGGTTAGGTTAGGTTAGGTTAGGTTAGGTTAGGTTAGGTTAGGTTAGGTTAGGTTAGGTTAGGTTAGGTTAGGTTAGGTTAGGTTAGGTTAGGTTAGGTTAGGTTAGGTTAGGTTAGGTTAGGTTAGGTTAGGTTAGGTTAGGTTAGGTTAGGTTAGGTTAGGTTAGGTTAGGTTAGGTTAGGTTAGGTTAGGTTAGGTTAGGTTAGGTTAGGTTAGGTTAGGTTAGGTTAGGTTAGGTTAGGTTAGGTTAGGTTAGGTTAGGTTAGGTTAGGTTAGGTTAGGTTAGGTTAGGTTAGGTTAGGTTAGGTTAGGTTAGGTTAGGTTAGGTTAGGTTAGGTTAGGTTAGGTTAGGTTAGGTTAGGTTAGGTTAGGTTAGGTTAGGTTAGGTTAGGTTAGGTTAGGTTAGGTTAGGTTAGGTTAGGTTAGGTTAGGTTAGGTTAGGTTAGGTTAGGTTAGGTTAGGTTAGGTTAGGTTAGGTTAGGTTAGGTTAGGTTAGGTTAGGTTAGGTTAGGTTAGGTTAGGTTAGGTTAGGTTAGGTTAGGTTAGGTTAGGTTAGGTTAGGTTAGGTTAGGTTAGGTTAGGTTAGGTTAGGTTAGGTTAGGTTAGGTTAGGTTAGGTTAGGTTAGGTTAGGTTAGGTTAGGTTAGGTTAGGTTAGGTTAGGTTAGGTTAGGTTAGGTTAGGTTAGGTTAGGTTAGGTTAGGTTAGGTTAGGTTAGGTTAGTTAGGTTAGGTTAGGTTAGGTTAGGTTAGGTTAGGTTAGGTTAGGTTAGGTTAGGTTAGGTTAGGTTAGGTTAGGTTAGGTTAGGTTAGGTTAGGTTAGGTTAGGTTAGGTTAGGTTAGGTTAGGTTAGGTTAGGTTAGGTTAGGTTAGGTTAGGTTAGGTTAGGTTAGGTTAGGTTAGGTTAGGTTAGGTTAGGTTAGGTTAGGTTAGGTTAGGTTAGGTTAGGTTAGGTTAGGTTAGGTTAGGTTAGGTTAGGTTAGGTTAGGTTAGGTTAGGTTAGGTTAGGTTAGGTTAGGTTAGGTTAGGTTAGGTTAGGTTAGGTTAGGTTAGGTTAGGTTAGGTTAGGTTAGGTTAGGTTAGGTTAGGTTAGGTTAGGTTAGGTTAGGTTAGGTTAGGTTAGGTTAGGTTAGGTTAGGTTAGGTTAGGTTAGGTTAGGTTAGGTTAGGTTAGGTTAGGTTAGGTTAGGTTAGGTTAGGTTAGGTTAGGTTAGGTTAGGTTAGGTTAGGTTAGGTTAGGTTAGGTTAGGTTAGGTTAGGTTAGGTTAGGTTAGGTTAGGTTAGGTTAGGTTAGGTTAGGTTAGGTTAGGTTAGGTTAGGTTAGGTTAGGTTAGGTTAGGTTAGGTTAGGTTAGGTTAGGTTAGGTTAGGTTAGGTTAGGTTAGGTTAGGTTAGGTTAGGTTAGGTTAGGTTAGGTTAGGTTAGGTTAGGTTAGGTTAGGTTAGGTTAGGTTAGGTTAGGTTAGGTTAGGTTAGGTTAGGTTAGGTTAGGTTAGGTTAGGTTAGGTTAGGTTAGGTTAGGTTAGGTTAGGTTAGGTTAGGTTAGGTTAGGTTAGGTTAGGTTAGGTTAGGTTAGGTTAGGTTAGGTTAGGTTAGGTTAGGTTAGGTTAGGTTAGGTTAGGTTAGGTTAGGTTAGGTTAGGTTAGGTTAGGTTAGGTTAGGTTAGGTTAGGTTAGGTTAGGTTAGGTTAGGTTAGGTTAGGTTAGGTTAGGTTAGGTTAGGTTAGGTTAGGTTAGGTTAGGTTAGGTTAGGTTAGGTTAGGTTAGGTTAGGTTAGGTTAGGTTAGGTTAGGTTAGGTTAGGTTAGGTTAGGTTAGGTTAGGTTAGGTTAGGTTAGGTTAGGTTAGGTTAGGTTAGGTTAGGTTAGGTTAGGTTAGGTTAGGTTAGGTTAGGTTAGGTTAGGTTAGGTTAGGTTAGGTTAGGTTAGGTTAGGTTAGGTTAGGTTAGGTTAGGTTAGGTTAGGTTAGGTTAGGTTAGGTTAGGTTAGGTTAGGTTAGGTTAGGTTAGGTTAGGTTAGGTTAGGTTAGGTTAGGTTAGGTTAGGTTAGGTTAGGTTAGGTTAGGTTAGGTTAGGTTAGGTTAGGTTAGGTTAGGTTAGGTTAGGTTAGGTTAGGTTAGGTTAGGTTAGGTTAGGTTAGGTTAGGTTAGGTTAGGTTAGGTTAGGTTAGGTTAGGTTAGGTTAGGTTAGGTTAGGTTAGGTTAGGTTAGGTTAGGTTAGGTTAGGTTAGGTTAGGTTAGGTTAGGTTAGGTTAGGTTAGGTTAGGTTAGGTTAGGTTAGGTTAGGTTAGGTTAGGTTAGGTTAGGTTAGGTTAGGTTAGGTTAGGTTAGGTTAGGTTAGGTTAGGTTAGGTTAGGTTAGGTTAGGTTAGGTTAGGTTAGGTTAGGTTAGGTTAGGTTAGGTTAGGTTAGGTTAGGTTAGGTTAGGTTAGGTTAGGTTAGGTTAGGTTAGGTTAGGTTAGGTTAGGTTAGGTTAGGTTAGGTTAGGTTAGGTTAGGTTAGGTTAGGTTAGGTTAGGTTAGGTTAGGTTAGGTTAGGTTAGGTTAGGTTAGGTTAGGTTAGGTTAGGTTAGGTTAGGTTAGGTTAGGTTAGGTTAGGTTAGGTTAGGTTAGGTTAGGTTAGGTTAGGTTAGGTTAGGTTAGGTTAGGTTAGGTTAGGTTAGGTTAGGTTAGGTTAGGTTAGGTTAGGTTAGGTTAGGTTAGGTTAGGTTAGGTTAGGTTAGGTTAGGTTAGGTTAGGTTAGGTTAGGTTAGGTTAGGTTAGGTTAGGTTAGGTTAGGTTAGGTTAGGTTAGGTTAGGTTAGGTTAGGTTAGGTTAGGTTAGGTTAGGTTAGGTTAGGTTAGGTTAGGTTAGGTTAGGTTAGGTTAGGTTAGGTTAGGTTAGGTTAGGTTAGGTTAGGTTAGGTTAGGTTAGGTTGTAGGTTAGGTTAGGTTAGGTTAGGTTAGGTTAGGTTAGGTTAGGTTAGGTTAGGTTAGGTTAGGTTAGGTTAGGTTAGGTTAGGTTAGGTTAGGTTAGGTTAGGTTAGGTTAGGTTAGGTTAGGTTAGGTTAGGTTAGGTTAGGTTAGGTTAGGTTAGGTTAGGTTAGGTTAGGTTAGGTTAGGTTAGGTTAGGTTAGGTTAGGTTAGGTTAGGTTAGGTTAGGTTGGTTAGGTTAGGTTAGGTTAGGTTAGGTTAGGTTAGGTTAGGTTAGGTTAGGTTAGGTTAGGTTAGGTTAGGTT
>CATIWX010000088.1:0-17779 GCA_949699795.1 Spicauda simplicius
CGTTAACAGCGGCGGTGATACAAGCAGTCAACTTGCGAATGGCGTCGACATAACCGTCGCGGTCTAATATGTCGACAGCCGAGACGGGTAACTCCGGAGGTGCAATTTTCGGCGGCATTTCCAAGTTAGTCTATACAATTATTAAAAAAATCGAACAATAAAATTGTCAGAAAAAATGTCTATTCCTATTACAGAGTTCAAATTTTCACTGTCGTAACTCGGTTATCGATAAAGGGCGGGTGGGCGGTTTCAAAAACGAAAATCGCGAATATCTCGCAAACTAATTGATGGATTTGGGCAAATGTGGTATCGGGAGAAAGGTCTCGGCGAGACGCAGCTATTGACACTATAAACGGGGGGATCGGTGCACTGACCGCGAAAATATTAACGACTGAAAATTTACAAACTGAAAAATATATAAAAAAATGAAATATTAAATTAATTAAACCGAAAGTGGTATGGATGGATAGGTATTGGTGAGACGAATAAGTAGGTACTAGAAACACTCAGATCGAACAAAAGACGACTGAGTTATTGTTGTTTTAATTTCAATTGAGTATAGTTTGTATGGGGAAAGCGGACTTAACCACCTTGACTCGGTTTCGAGGAAAAAATTTATTACGGAATTTAAACTTTTAAAGTATGCAATTAGGTGTAAAAATGGACAGCGCAAATAGTTAGTTAGGAAGGAATAGGGATAAATTCAATAGATTAAGAGTTAGAAGGGTTTTTGGCTGTTTTTAATGAATTTATATGGGAATCCCGAAAAAAAACACGAAAATCGCAAATATCTCGCAAACTAATTGATGGATTTGGGCAAATGTGGTATCGGGAGAAAGGTCTCGGCGAGACGCAGCTATTGACACTATAAACGGGGGGATCGGTGCACTGACCGCGAAAATATTAACGACTGAAAATTTACAAACTGAAAAATATATAAAAAAATGAAATATTAAATTAATTAAACCGAAAGTGGTATGGATGGATAGGTATTGGTGAGACGAATAAGTAGGTACTAGAAACACTCAGATCGAACAAAAGACGACTGAGTTATTGTTGTTTTAATTTCAATTGAGTATGGTTAGGTTAGGTTAGGTTAGGTTAGGTTAGGTTAGGTTAGGTTAGGTTAGGTTAGGTTAGGTTAGGTTAGGTTAGGTTAGGTTAGGTTAGGTTAGGTTAGGTTAGGTTAGGTTTTTTTTTTTTTTTTTTTTTTTTTATTAAAACGCATTGTTGCACTTTTGGATTTTCTAATGAACAATATTTTGGGCTTGCTTTTAGTACTGTGAAATTTCTTGATTCAAGGATTGGGAAACGGTACGACATGGAACCGCGACAGGATACGATTTCTTGTCGCCGATTTCCCCAGCAATAATATTCATATATATACAGTTATATATAATAATAAGATATTTTTAAGATATCCCCCCGAGATGAGGCGGTTGAACTATAATTTTAAGCGATACAAATTGAAATATTTATGTATGATCAAGATTAAGGAGACCTGGTTCGGCGCACCGCTATTTGATACAGTTTGCTTCCCCAGGTTCCGATCGATACATTTATTTATTTAGTCCTAACAGATTTGGGAAGAAAAGAGTGTAATAAATATATGAAGACGACGAAGTAATGCATTTGCTTTGGGTGCATGATCTGGCCAAAGACAAATTAAGGGGCGTGTGTGGCCGCACTGCGATTTGATACTGTGCGGTTCCACACGACCCGATCAGTACACTTTCCTACAGCATCTATTTCCATTTAAGCCTCGGAGGGAAATATATGAGGTGACGAAACGAAGGATGCTATCTATATATTTATTATGTACGATCCCGGCGCGCGAATTAAGAGGCCGTGCCTAGTCACACCGCTATTGGATACGGTGAGATTTGTCACGGCCCCGATCCATACATTTTTCCGTGAGAAAACTAAGAGACGAACAGATAAGTTTGTGAAGAGTAAAAGTAAAAAGAGCGGTATATATGATACATATTAATATAGATTTGATATCACTTCAACAATGAGTGGTTGACTTTGGCAATATATGAATGACAATTAGTCCCTACGTAGAGCTAGTTGGACCCGTAGTCCACGCGGTTGCTGATCCTCTTTTTGATGGCCCGCACAATGGGACAACTATGTGAAGTAGCAGCGTGGGCGGTGCTGTCGGTAGTGCGGAACTTCACATTTCGCTCAGTGCAATGGTGACATTTGCTGTCAGACGACTTGTTGGGGCACTCCTCGACGGTGTGTGCTCCCGCGCAGTGAGCACAGTGCTTAGCGTCCGTCTGACATTTCGCCTTTGTGTGCCCGAAGGCAAGGCACTTAAAGCACTGAACGAAAGGGGTGAAGTTCTCGACATGCACCCGCTGATGGTCCACACATGCCTTGCCCATGTGAACCATCTCCCGCCATACGGCCGGCTTAGCTTGCAGCACGGCATTGTACAGACTCGGGTTCTTATTATTTCTCAAGAATCGGACGCACAGGTCGTCGGCGTCCTTTACGAGATTCGTGAGTTCCCGATTCTGTCTGCACAGTGCCGGAATCAGCTCTTCGCTGGAGACGTCTCTGGTGATGCCCTTAAGGATCACCATGGGCATTAGACGTCTGGCCGGCTCCGCGGACACATACTGCGCACCCCTAAGTCTCTCCAAGGTGTCTGCCCGTTGCGCGTCATTGTCGAATTCGATGCGAAGTTTATTGTTCGACACCGCCTGGACGCGCGCCGGAGCGAAATCGGACACCTTGAAGGAGATACTTTTCCTCCAAGCCTCTACCGCCGCTTGTCTGGTGGTCACCGGGGTCTTGGGTGTGACAATAATGGCGGGTCGGGTGATGGGGAGGGCTTTGGGACCATTGCAACGCTCGCCCAGCCGGCTGGTGGTCGCTACGGCCTGGGCGTACGAGGGGCGGCCCTCGCTGAGTTGAGCAGGCGCGTCCTGCGTGCGAGGCGTCCGCTTGGCGAACTTTTTGAGTTCCTCTCTCACGCAGGCGACGATTTCCTGCTTTAAGCCCTCAGTGGCCAGAGTAGGGGTGGGAGCGTCAGAAGTCAACACAGGGGCAGTGGCGGATGACGTTGCCAGGTTATCAAGCACACTGGTTGCCTTCCGAATTTCTTCCGCTGCAGCGCAAATCAATCGCTTGTTCACCGCCGTGACGCTCTTCGTCTCGTTAACAGCGGCGGTGATACAAGCAGTCAACTTGCGAATGGCGTCGACATAACCGTCGCGGTCTAATATGTCGACAGCCGAGACGGGTAACTCCGGAGGTGCAATTTTCGGCGGCATTTCCAAGTTAGTCTATACAATTATTAAAAAAATCGAACAATAAAATTGTCAGAAAAAATGTCTATTCCTATTACAGAGTTCAAATTTTCACTGTCGTAACTCGGTTATCGATAAAGGGCGGGTGGGCGGTTTCAAAAACGAAAATCGCGAATATCTCGCAAACTAATTGATGGATTTGGGCAAATGTGGTATCGGGAGAAAGGTCTCGGCGAGACGCAGCTATTGACACTATAAACGGGGGGATCGGTGCACTGACCGCGAAAATATTAACGACTGAAAATTTACAAACTGAAAAATATATAAAAAAATGAAATATTAAATTAATTAAACCGAAAGTGGTATGGATGGATAGGTATTGGTGAGACGAATAAGTAGGTACTAGAAACACTCAGATCGAACAAAAGACGACTGAGTTATTGTTGTTTTAATTTCAATTGAGTATAGTTTGTATGGGGAAAGCGGACTTAACCACCTTGACTCGGTTTCGAGGAAAAAATTTATTACGGAATTTAAACTTTTAAAGTATGCAATTAGGTGTAAAAATGGACAGCGCAAATAGTTAGTTAGGAAGGAATAGGGATAAATTCAATAGATTAAGAGTTAGAAGGGTTTTTGGCTGTTTTTAATGAATTTATATGGGAATCCCGAAAAAAAACACGAAAATCGCAAATATCTCGCAAACTAATTGATGGATTTGGGCAAATGTGGTATCGGGAGAAAGGTCTCGGCGAGACGCAGCTATTGACACTATAAACGGGGGGATCGGTGCACTGACCGCGAAAATATTAACGACTGAAAATTTACAAACTGAAAAATATATAAAAAAATGAAATATTAAATTAATTAAACCGAAAGTGGTATGGATGGATAGGTATTGGTGAGACGAATAAGTAGGTACTAGAAACACTCAGATCGAACAAAAGACGACTGAGTTATTGTTGTTTTAATTTCAATTGAGTATGGTTAGGTTAGGTTAGGTTAGGTTAGGTTAGGTTAGGTTAGGTTAGGTTAGGTTAGGTTAGGTTAGGTTAGGTTAGGTTAGGTTAGGTTAGGTTAGGTTAGGTTAGGTTAGGTTTTTTTTTTTTTTTTTTTTTTTTTATTAAAACGCATTGTTGCACTTTTGGATTTTCTAATGAACAATATTTTGGGCTTGCTTTTAGTACTGTGAAATTTCTTGATTCAAGGATTGGGAAACGGTACGACATGGAACCGCGACAGGATACGATTTCTTGTCGCCGATTTCCCCAGCAATAATATTCATATATATACAGTTATATATAATAATAAGATATTTTTAAGATATCCCCCCGAGATGAGGCGGTTGAACTATAATTTTAAGCGATACAAATTGAAATATTTATGTATGATCAAGATTAAGGAGACCTGGTTCGGCGCACCGCTATTTGATACAGTTTGCTTCCCCAGGTTCCGATCGATACATTTATTTATTTAGTCCTAACAGATTTGGGAAGAAAAGAGTGTAATAAATATATGAAGACGACGAAGTAATGCATTTGCTTTGGGTGCATGATCTGGCCAAAGACAAATTAAGGGGCGTGTGTGGCCGCACTGCGATTTGATACTGTGCGGTTCCACACGACCCGATCAGTACACTTTCCTACAGCATCTATTTCCATTTAAGCCTCGGAGGGAAATATATGAGGTGACGAAACGAAGGATGCTATCTATATATTTATTATGTACGATCCCGGCGCGCGAATTAAGAGGCCGTGCCTAGTCACACCGCTATTGGATACGGTGAGATTTGTCACGGCCCCGATCCATACATTTTTCCGTGAGAAAACTAAGAGACGAACAGATAAGTTTGTGAAGAGTAAAAGTAAAAAGAGCGGTATATATGATACATATTAATATAGATTTGATATCACTTCAACAATGAGTGGTTGACTTTGGCAATATATGAATGACAATTAGTCCCTACGTAGAGCTAGTTGGACCCGTAGTCCACGCGGTTGCTGATCCTCTTTTTGATGGCCCGCACAATGGGACAACTATGTGAAGTAGCAGCGTGGGCGGTGCTGTCGGTAGTGCGGAACTTCACATTTCGCTCAGTGCAATGGTGACATTTGCTGTCAGACGACTTGTTGGGGCACTCCTCGACGGTGTGTGCTCCCGCGCAGTGAGCACAGTGCTTAGCGTCCGTCTGACATTTCGCCTTTGTGTGCCCGAAGGCAAGGCACTTAAAGCACTGAACGAAAGGGGTGAAGTTCTCGACATGCACCCGCTGATGGTCCACACATGCCTTGCCCATGTGAACCATCTCCCGCCATACGGCCGGCTTAGCTTGCAGCACGGCATTGTACAGACTCGGGTTCTTATTATTTCTCAAGAATCGGACGCACAGGTCGTCGGCGTCCTTTACGAGATTCGTGAGTTCCCGATTCTGTCTGCACAGTGCCGGAATCAGCTCTTCGCTGGAGACGTCTCTGGTGATGCCCTTAAGGATCACCATGGGCATTAGACGTCTGGCCGGCTCCGCGGACACATACTGCGCACCCCTAAGTCTCTCCAAGGTGTCTGCCCGTTGCGCGTCATTGTCGAATTCGATGCGAAGTTTATTGTTCGACACCGCCTGGACGCGCGCCGGAGCGAAATCGGACACCTTGAAGGAGATACTTTTCCTCCAAGCCTCTACCGCCGCTTGTCTGGTGGTCACCGGGGTCTTGGGTGTGACAATAATGGCGGGTCGGGTGATGGGGAGGGCTTTGGGACCATTGCAACGCTCGCCCAGCCGGCTGGTGGTCGCTACGGCCTGGGCGTACGAGGGGCGGCCCTCGCTGAGTTGAGCAGGCGCGTCCTGCGTGCGAGGCGTCCGCTTGGCGAACTTTTTGAGTTCCTCTCTCACGCAGGCGACGATTTCCTGCTTTAAGCCCTCAGTGGCCAGAGTAGGGGTGGGAGCGTCAGAAGTCAACACAGGGGCAGTGGCGGATGACGTTGCCAGGTTATCAAGCACACTGGTTGCCTTCCGAATTTCTTCCGCTGCAGCGCAAATCAATCGCTTGTTCACCGCCGTGACGCTCTTCGTCTCGTTAACAGCGGCGGTGATACAAGCAGTCAACTTGCGAATGGCGTCGACATAACCGTCGCGGTCTAATATGTCGACAGCCGAGACGGGTAACTCCGGAGGTGCAATTTTCGGCGGCATTTCCAAGTTAGTCTATACAATTATTAAAAAAATCGAACAATAAAATTGTCAGAAAAAATGTCTATTCCTATTACAGAGTTCAAATTTTCACTGTCGTAACTCGGTTATCGATAAAGGGCGGGTGGGCGGTTTCAAAAACGAAAATCGCGAATATCTCGCAAACTAATTGATGGATTTGGGCAAATGTGGTATCGGGAGAAAGGTCTCGGCGAGACGCAGCTATTGACACTATAAACGGGGGGATCGGTGCACTGACCGCGAAAATATTAACGACTGAAAATTTACAAACTGAAAAATATATAAAAAAATGAAATATTAAATTAATTAAACCGAAAGTGGTATGGATGGATAGGTATTGGTGAGACGAATAAGTAGGTACTAGAAACACTCAGATCGAACAAAAGACGACTGAGTTATTGTTGTTTTAATTTCAATTGAGTATAGTTTGTATGGGGAAAGCGGACTTAACCACCTTGACTCGGTTTCGAGGAAAAAATTTATTACGGAATTTAAACTTTTAAAGTATGCAATTAGGTGTAAAAATGGACAGCGCAAATAGTTAGTTAGGAAGGAATAGGGATAAATTCAATAGATTAAGAGTTAGAAGGGTTTTTGGCTGTTTTTAATGAATTTATATGGGAATCCCGAAAAAAAACACGAAAATCGCAAATATCTCGCAAACTAATTGATGGATTTGGGCAAATGTGGTATCGGGAGAAAGGTCTCGGCGAGACGCAGCTATTGACACTATAAACGGGGGGATCGGTGCACTGACCGCGAAAATATTAACGACTGAAAATTTACAAACTGAAAAATATATAAAAAAATGAAATATTAAATTAATTAAACCGAAAGTGGTATGGATGGATAGGTATTGGTGAGACGAATAAGTAGGTACTAGAAACACTCAGATCGAACAAAAGACGACTGAGTTATTGTTGTTTTAATTTCAATTGAGTATGGTTAGGTTAGGTTAGGTTAGGTTAGGTTAGGTTAGGTTAGGTTAGGTTAGGTTAGGTTAGGTTAGGTTAGGTTAGGTTAGGTTAGGTTAGGTTAGGTTAGGTTAGGTTTTTTTTTTTTTTTTTTTTTTTTTTATTAAAACGCATTGTTGCACTTTTGGATTTTCTAATGAACAATATTTTGGGCTTGCTTTTAGTACTGTGAAATTTCTTGATTCAAGGATTGGGAAACGGTACGACATGGAACCGCGACAGGATACGATTTCTTGTCGCCGATTTCCCCAGCAATAATATTCATATATATACAGTTATATATAATAATAAGATATTTTTAAGATATCCCCCCGAGATGAGGCGGTTGAACTATAATTTTAAGCGATACAAATTGAAATATTTATGTATGATCAAGATTAAGGAGACCTGGTTCGGCGCACCGCTATTTGATACAGTTTGCTTCCCCAGGTTCCGATCGATACATTTATTTATTTAGTCCTAACAGATTTGGGAAGAAAAGAGTGTAATAAATATATGAAGACGACGAAGTAATGCATTTGCTTTGGGTGCATGATCTGGCCAAAGACAAATTAAGGGGCGTGTGTGGCCGCACTGCGATTTGATACTGTGCGGTTCCACACGACCCGATCAGTACACTTTCCTACAGCATCTATTTCCATTTAAGCCTCGGAGGGAAATATATGAGGTGACGAAACGAAGGATGCTATCTATATATTTATTATGTACGATCCCGGCGCGCGAATTAAGAGGCCGTGCCTAGTCACACCGCTATTGGATACGGTGAGATTTGTCACGGCCCCGATCCATACATTTTTCCGTGAGAAAACTAAGAGACGAACAGATAAGTTTGTGAAGAGTAAAAGTAAAAAGAGCGGTATATATGATACATATTAATATAGATTTGATATCACTTCAACAATGAGTGGTTGACTTTGGCAATATATGAATGACAATTAGTCCCTACGTAGAGCTAGTTGGACCCGTAGTCCACGCGGTTGCTGATCCTCTTTTTGATGGCCCGCACAATGGGACAACTATGTGAAGTAGCAGCGTGGGCGGTGCTGTCGGTAGTGCGGAACTTCACATTTCGCTCAGTGCAATGGTGACATTTGCTGTCAGACGACTTGTTGGGGCACTCCTCGACGGTGTGTGCTCCCGCGCAGTGAGCACAGTGCTTAGCGTCCGTCTGACATTTCGCCTTTGTGTGCCCGAAGGCAAGGCACTTAAAGCACTGAACGAAAGGGGTGAAGTTCTCGACATGCACCCGCTGATGGTCCACACATGCCTTGCCCATGTGAACCATCTCCCGCCATACGGCCGGCTTAGCTTGCAGCACGGCATTGTACAGACTCGGGTTCTTATTATTTCTCAAGAATCGGACGCACAGGTCGTCGGCGTCCTTTACGAGATTCGTGAGTTCCCGATTCTGTCTGCACAGTGCCGGAATCAGCTCTTCGCTGGAGACGTCTCTGGTGATGCCCTTAAGGATCACCATGGGCATTAGACGTCTGGCCGGCTCCGCGGACACATACTGCGCACCCCTAAGTCTCTCCAAGGTGTCTGCCCGTTGCGCGTCATTGTCGAATTCGATGCGAAGTTTATTGTTCGACACCGCCTGGACGCGCGCCGGAGCGAAATCGGACACCTTGAAGGAGATACTTTTCCTCCAAGCCTCTACCGCCGCTTGTCTGGTGGTCACCGGGGTCTTGGGTGTGACAATAATGGCGGGTCGGGTGATGGGGAGGGCTTTGGGACCATTGCAACGCTCGCCCAGCCGGCTGGTGGTCGCTACGGCCTGGGCGTACGAGGGGCGGCCCTCGCTGAGTTGAGCAGGCGCGTCCTGCGTGCGAGGCGTCCGCTTGGCGAACTTTTTGAGTTCCTCTCTCACGCAGGCGACGATTTCCTGCTTTAAGCCCTCAGTGGCCAGAGTAGGGGTGGGAGCGTCAGAAGTCAACACAGGGGCAGTGGCGGATGACGTTGCCAGGTTATCAAGCACACTGGTTGCCTTCCGAATTTCTTCCGCTGCAGCGCAAATCAATCGCTTGTTCACCGCCGTGACGCTCTTCGTCTCGTTAACAGCGGCGGTGATACAAGCAGTCAACTTGCGAATGGCGTCGACATAACCGTCGCGGTCTAATATGTCGACAGCCGAGACGGGTAACTCCGGAGGTGCAATTTTCGGCGGCATTTCCAAGTTAGTCTATACAATTATTAAAAAAATCGAACAATAAAATTGTCAGAAAAAATGTCTATTCCTATTACAGAGTTCAAATTTTCACTGTCGTAACTCGGTTATCGATAAAGGGCGGGTGGGCGGTTTCAAAAACGAAAATCGCGAATATCTCGCAAACTAATTGATGGATTTGGGCAAATGTGGTATCGGGAGAAAGGTCTCGGCGAGACGCAGCTATTGACACTATAAACGGGGGGATCGGTGCACTGACCGCGAAAATATTAACGACTGAAAATTTACAAACTGAAAAATATATAAAAAAATGAAATATTAAATTAATTAAACCGAAAGTGGTATGGATGGATAGGTATTGGTGAGACGAATAAGTAGGTACTAGAAACACTCAGATCGAACAAAAGACGACTGAGTTATTGTTGTTTTAATTTCAATTGAGTATAGTTTGTATGGGGAAAGCGGACTTAACCACCTTGACTCGGTTTCGAGGAAAAAATTTATTACGGAATTTAAACTTTTAAAGTATGCAATTAGGTGTAAAAATGGACAGCGCAAATAGTTAGTTAGGAAGGAATAGGGATAAATTCAATAGATTAAGAGTTAGAAGGGTTTTTGGCTGTTTTTAATGAATTTATATGGGAATCCCGAAAAAAAACACGAAAATCGAAAATATCTCGCAAACTAATTGATGGATTTGGGCAAATGTGGTATCGGGAGAAAGGTCTCGGCGAGACGCAGCTATTGACACTATAAACGGGGGGATCGGTGCACTGACCGCGAAAATATTAACGACTGAAAATTTACAAACTGAAAAATATATAAAAAAATGAAATATTAAATTAATTAAACCGAAAGTGGTATGGATGGATAGGTATTGGTGAGACGAATAAGTAGGTACTAGAAACACTCAGATCGAACAAAAGACGACTGAGTTATTGTTGTTTTAATTTCAATTGAGTATGGTTAGGTTAGGTTAGGTTAGGTTAGGTTAGGTTAGGTTAGGTTAGGTTAGGTTAGGTTAGGTTAGGTTAGGTTAGGTTAGGTTAGGTTAGGTTAGGTTAGGTTAGGTTAGGTTAGGTTAGGTTAGGTTAGGTTAGGTTAGGTTAGGTTAGGTTAGGTTAGGTTAGGTTAGGTTAGGTTAGGTTAGGTTAGGTTAGGTTAGGTTAGGTTAGGTTAGGTTAGGTTAGGTTAGGTTAGGTTAGGTTAGGTTAGGTTAGGTTAGGTTAGGTTAGGTTAGGTTAGGTTAGGTTAGGTTAGGTTAGGTTAGGTTAGGTTAGGTTAGGTTAGGTTAGGTTAGGTTAGGTTAGGTTAGGTTAGGTTAGGTTAGGTTAGGTTAGGTTAGGTTAGGTTAGGTTAGGTTAGGTTAGGTTAGGTTAGGTTAGGTTAGGTTAGGTTAGGTTAGGTTAGGTTAGGTTAGGTTAGGTTAGGTTAGGTTAGGTTAGGTTAGGTTAGGTTAGGTTAGGTTAGGTTAGGTTAGGTTAGGTTAGGTTAGGTTAGGTTAGGTTAGGTTAGGTTAGGTTAGGTTAGGTTAGGTTAGGTTAGGTTAGGTTAGGTTAGGTTAGGTTAGGTTAGGTTAGGTTAGGTTAGGTTAGGTTAGGTTAGGTTAGGTTAGGTTAGGTTAGGTTAGGTTAGGTTAGGTTAGGTTAGGTTAGGTTAGGTTAGGTTAGGTTAGGTTAGGTTAGGTTAGGTTAGGTTAGGTTAGGTTAGGTTAGGTTAGGTTAGGTTAGGTTAGGTTAGGTTAGGTTAGGTTAGGTTAGGTTAGGTTAGGTTAGGTTAGGTTAGGTTAGGTTAGGTTAGGTTAGGTTAGGTTAGGTTAGGTTAGGTTAGGTTAGGTTAGGTTAGGTTAGGTTAGGTTAGGTTAGGTTAGGTTAGGTTAGGTTAGGTTAGGTTAGGTTAGGTTAGGTTAGGTTAGGTTAGGTTAGGTTAGGTTAGGTTAGGTTAGGTTAGGTTAGGTTAGGTTAGGTTAGGTTAGGTTAGGTTAGGTTAGGTTAGGTTAGGTTAGGTTAGGTTAGGTTAGGTTAGGTTAGGTTAGGTTAGGTTAGGTTAGGTTAGGTTAGGTTAGGTTAGGTTAGGTTAGGTTAGGTTAGGTTAGGTTAGGTTAGGTTAGGTTAGGTTAGGTTAGGTTAGGTTAGGTTAGGTTAGGTTAGGTTAGGTTAGGTTAGGTTAGGTTAGGTTAGGTTAGGTTAGGTTAGGTTAGGTTAGGTTAGGTTAGGTTAGGTTAGGTTAGGTTAGGTTAGGTTAGGTTAGGTTAGGTTAGGTTAGGTTAGGTTAGGTTAGGTTAGGTTAGGTTAGGTTAGGTTAGGTTAGGTTAGGTTAGGTTAGGTTAGGTTAGGTTAGGTTTTTTTTTTTTTGTTTCAGAATCTGTTTGTTTGTCTATGAGTCCTCGCTACGTGATACGGGCGGCTCGTAGACAATATGATTTCCATGGAATTTGATTCGAGAGTTATATTGTGGTACAAAATTTTTTTTTTTTTTTTTTTTGACATATATATATATATTTAAATAAATAGGATGTACCATAACAGCTTGTCGTTATGGTACATTTTCGTTGAATTTCTTTAATGTTTTTACTATGACTTCGATGTGATTTAAGAATGTTTTAAGTGTGGAATTTTTCAGGATAATTTCAGAAATTATGAATGGTTCTTCAATGCCTTCGAAGTTGCAAGTTGAGATGTGTTCATGTCTAGTGTTGTTGTATTTCGGGCAATCTTCGAGGAGATGTTTTATTGTTTGAGATGTTGTCAGGTCGCAAGGGCATTTATCCGTTGACTTGATCTTAAACCGGTGTAAATAAGCTAGATGGTACCCGTGACCAGTGAGTATCTGGGTTAATTCGAAAGATGGGCTGACTGTATTAAAAAGATTGTGGATAGTTTCTAGATTTGGGCAGAATTTTCGAGTGTGTTCCCCTTGTGACCCAGTGTTGTAAATTTCGTTGGAGCCAATTATGTTCATCTTTTTTACTTCGTGTTTGACTAAGCTTATAGGGTATTTAGAGTATTCATAGGACTTGTGTGATGCTGCCGCGGCCTTGGCCGCTACATCGGCCTCCTCATTTCCTACAAGCCCTATATGCGACTTGACCCAGATGAATGATGAATTACCATTGTTGTCGTTAATTGTCTTGATATGTTTGTGGATTTCAGCTGCGGCCGGGTTAGTGCTGTCCTTGTTGCTTATTTCTTGCAGACTGGATAGTGAGTCTGAAAGTATCGTCAGGTCGCTGATATTATTCTGCACTGCCCATCTGCAGGCTTGTTGGATGGCGTGGAGCTCAGCTTGATAGTTGGAGCATGTGGGGTGTAGTTTAAATTTCCTGATTATTTTCTGACCATCTGGTTTGCAAGCAACAAAGGCAGCACCCACCGTGCCGTCACTTTTGCTTCCATCAGTATATATGAGTGTGCTGTTCGGAGAGCATTTCTCGTTGATGTCATCTTGTGTGATGGCGTTACTAATTTCTATATATTTTCTATCGGCCGGATGGAGCAGCTCATGGGTTTTAACGGGTTTTTCGAGAGTGATATCGCTTGGGAAGAATGGTGATATGCCTGAAAGTTTCGAAAGTTCTACTGCTTCGATTTCGTTTACTTTTAGATGTAATGGCGTAAGTCGTGCGAGGGCAATGGCTGCGGTTGCAGAGACCGTCCTGAAGGATCTTATGATTTTTATTGCGAAGCCCCTCTGCAGGGTTCTTAACTGCTTCTTGACGGTCTCGTACTTGGCAGCCGTTCCCCATATTCCAGCAGCATAAGTTATCGTTGGTTCTATCACTTGTTTATATATGACTCTAATGTTATCGGGGTGTGCTCCCCACGTGGGCCGCACATATTTGGAGAGTTTATTATAAATTGTGGTTGATTTATTTATGACATATTTGGCGTGTCGAATGAATTTTAAGTTTTTGTCTATGATGATCCCGAGAAGTTTGATTTCGTCTACAAATTTTAATTCTGTGCCGTTGAATATGATTTTGGCTGCCCTGGCCTTCGGTGTGAATGAAATTACCTGGGTCTTATTAGGACCGAAAGTCAGTTTCGCCTCTTCACCCCAATGAGCTATAGCTTCCAGAGCCTTGTTCGCCGAGGTTTGCAGATCCGATACACGTCTATTTTTGACAATGAGGAGGACGTCATCAGCAAAGGCCTGCATGTGGCACCCCTCCGGCAGTTTAACATCGAATAAGTCGTCGAGTGTTAAATTCCAAAACTGGGGGCCACACACAGAGCCCTGTATGCATCCTCTGCTCATGACTTTAGTTGTTGTGGCGTCGGCAAAGTTCAGTGACACTTTGCGTTGTTCCATGTAATTTAAAATAAGTTTATACAAGTTGCGCGGACACTGTGCCAGTTTCAGTCTCTTAAAGAGCACCGGCCACCAAGCGTTATCAAACGCCGCTTGTATATCCAGGGATATAGCTATAGTGAATAGTTTTTTGGTTTTGGCATCTTTTATAATATTTATGGCATTGGAGAGTGCGTCGATGGTCGAAGTCTGGCTTTTGAAGCCATACTGTAATGGATTATTGTGATTGTTTTTGTTTAGGTGGTAGGTCAATCTCGTGCTGATCAATTTTTCTAAAACTTTGCCAAAAATGTTTAAAAGGCCGATTGGGCGGTATGCTGCGGTGTTTGCATAGTCAGACTTGTTAGGTTTAGGCAAGATTATGACGTGTGCCGTTTTCCACTCTGTCGGAAAGTAAGACAGTTCAAGGCATCTGTTCATGATTTTGGTGACTATACTAACGAATTCGGATGAGAAAGCTAGGCAGATGTCAGAAGTGAGGTGGTCCAGGCCTGGCGCTTTGTTGGGGTTCATTGACTTTAAGCTGCCCAGAACCTCCTCCTCTGTGAATGGTCTGTCATTTGGAGTGTTAGGTATCGTTGTCATATCGGCTCGTAGTTGTTTTTGTTGTACTGTGGTGTCCTCCGTGTCTTCCGGGTAAAATTTATCCAGAAGAGTCTGTGCGGTGTCAATGGTTGTTGAAGTGTGACCAGAGTTGCCAGTGCAGACAGTCATGCAGGGTTTTGGTGGAGGCAAGTTCTTCAGGAGTCTGTTCGTTAAGGACCACACGTTTTCCTTCGATTGTTTACAGCAAAACTGTCTGAAGTGCTCCGTTGATGTTTTTCGGATGGCCAAAGCATATTTGGTCTTGAGTTCGTTCCGTTCGATGATGATGGATCCGATGGGTTTTTTGGATCTAATTAGGTCCTGCAATCTGTGGTGTAGCTTTATCACCTCCTTTTTCATGGTGTCCAATTCGTTGGTCCACCATGGAATATGAGCGCTGAAGTTATTTTTCGACTTTAAGGTCCTGTCGCAAACATTTTGAATGGCTTTGGTGATGTCCGAGATATATAATTCAATATTGTGTGAGTCTAACGTTTCTATGTCTTTTGATTCGATGTCGGTGTTTTGAATATGCTGTTTCAGGTTTGTCTTAAACTTTTGCCAATCAACGTTAGTAGTGGAGTATCTATATGTTGACAATTTTTTCCTCTTGCAGATGTCTATGTTGCCTAGCTGTAGAGTGAAGTCAACTGCGTTGTGGTCGCTAGTAGGACAGGCGTCGGTGTTAACCTTCCAGTTGCCTACTCTATTCGCTAGGTTATCTGTGGCCAGCGTGATGTCGATTATTGAGGTGCGATTCATGCCATGTGTGATTGTTGAAAATGTAGGTGTATCTCCGGAGTTAATGATGGCTAGATCATGCGTGATTACGAGTGAGTGAATGTCTTTGCCTCTCTTGTTTGTCTTCGGAGAGCCCCAGGCTGGGTGCCAGCCGTTAAGGTCCCCGCCGATTAACACTTGTGCATGTCTGTGGGCTTTGAGAAATAACTCGAGTCGACTGAGTGTATTGGTTTCGTCCACCTTTGGTTCGATGTAAACCGATGCTAGGTACAGTTTCCTACCTTTCGTGACTATTTGGATAATGCAGAGATTTGGGGATGAGTACTCTGACATTCCTAACGTAGCAACAATACCAGACTTAATGATTATACAAGCTTTTATGCGGTCGTTGTTGCGCGGAAATTGGTGCACTTCGTATCCAGGTATATTTTTGACGATGTTCCTGTTCCCAACGTACGGCTCACTGATCAATCCGATGGCATAGTCTTGTGAAGTAAAATGGTGTATTAGTTCGTTGTAGGCTTTATAACATCTGTCGACATTGCTCTGTATGATTTTCATTAATTGCTATGCCCCGTAATCTATTTTGGCAATTACTCGGTCCCGCATAGCGTTCTTTAACGGACAGTTGTTTGACGTGGCCGAGTGCCCTGTGTCGGTGTTGGTGTTGTGTTTCAGGTTGTTGTTGTGGCAATTGTGGCATTTTGTTGCTTCCGTGTTGGTTTTTGAGGGGCAGTTTGAGAAGGAGTGATCTTCCATGCCGCAGTGAGAGCATGGATTTATTTCGCTGGTGCAGTATTTCCTTAAATGGCCGTATTGCAGGCACTTGAAGCACTGCATCAATGGGACAAACTCCTCAACCTGGACCCTTTGGTAGTCAATGTTAATCCGACCCAGTTCCATCAGTTTTTTCCAAACTTGCGGCGTTGTTAGTATGACCGCGTTATATAGGTGGTTATTTTTGTTGGACCTCTGGAATCTGAATTGTAGGTCATTGGTGCTGGGTTGCAGTGCCTCTATTTCAAGGTTCTGTCTTACAATCAGTTGTGCGAGCTCTTCCGATGGCGTTTGTTTGGATACGCCCTTAAGGATGACCATGGGTCTGAGTCCTCGGGCTGGTTCTGCTTGGATCTCCGGCGATGGTTGCAACCGCTTGAGGGTCTCATCCCGCTGGTCGGTGGTGTCAAACTGCACCCTCAACCGGTTCTTACCAACTGGCTGGACCCCGGCCGGCGTATATGTCACTTCTCTGAAGTTGATGCACTTGCGCCATTCTTCGGCTACTTCTTTTCGGTTCTTGTTATTTGAGGTGGGATAAATTATTATTGATGGTTTATTAATTCTTTTCTTTTCTTTTTCAGGTCCTGGGAGTCTGGAGCTGCCTGCTGGAGAACGAGACGAAGACGCGGCCTGGGCGTATGACCGGTGATTCGCGCTGGACTGGGCATGCAAGACCTGTGTGCTTGGCGTCTGCTGGGAGAATTTTCTGAGTTCTTCCCGCACACAGGCGACGATTTCCTGTTTCAGGTCCACGGTCAGAGGGGAGGCGGGAGCAGCACGGGCGGGAACAGCACGGGCGGAAGCCTCAGAGGCGGAAGCGGCAGCGGCCGAGCTGAGAGATGAGTCCCCAAGAGCTATTAGATTCATGATGGCACTGGTGGATTTCCTAATTTCTACGCCTGCTAAGCGAATGCGATCTTTGTTTAACTTAGTAACGCTTCTTTTATCGTCCAACACATCGTTGATGTATTTAACTAACCTTTCCACTGTCCCTACAAACGAGTCGCCATCAGTGATTCCGGCGGCCAAGGCTGGGAGATCATCCTCCGTGGCTTTTTCCCTTACCGCTTTCGCCGGAACCTCTTGCTCCGTGCTCATTTTGGCAGTGATGGATAAGGATAGTTAATTTATTATTATTATTTTTTTTTTTATTTATTTTATTTTATTTTATTTTTTTTTTTTTTTTTTCCAGGTGCGGCGGTTGCTGGGAGGGCAATAAGGACGGCGGGGAGACTGCGGGAGACCCCAGGAATGGTGGCGAAAGAAAAAAGTAGAAGAAGAAAATTTGTCCAAAAAAAGTTCGTGTTTCTATGGAAAATTTCAAATTTTTACTGTCGTATATAGCTGTATCAATAAGGGGCGGGTGGGCGGGCTTTCGAATTCTAAAACAGTGAATATCCTGGAAACCAGTGGTCGGATTTGAACGGGGAAGGTGTCAGATTAAAGAGCTCGACGAGCTGCAACTATTGAATCTAGAATTGGGACGGTAGGTGCACAGACGGCGAAACGGTGAAGATGGTGAGTTTTACAAAAATTAAAGTTATAAAAATGTCTATAAAAAAAACTAATTGAAATTTTTTATTTATTTTCAGGTGGCTGTGTAGGCGCTGGCGAGCTGTTTTAAACAAGGTATCAATCACCAAGATAGGTCGAAGGGCGACTTGGGAATGTTTGATTGAAAATTTAGATGATATCGGTTAGGTTAGGTTAGGTTAGGTTAGGTTAGGTTAGGTTAGGTTAGGTTGGGTTGGGT
>CATIWX010000089.1:0-46139 GCA_949699795.1 Spicauda simplicius
AGTGATTCGGAGAGCCCCAGAGCCGCGGCGTTCCATCTCGGGTCACCCTCGCGGTGCAAAAGCGCGCACGGGTCGACCTTAGACGATAGCAATGTCGATTTCCCAGTATTCTTTTGCCGACATTCTGGTCTGCAGAGCTACGGGGAAACAGGAGCGGAAAACATTTCTCAATTGCCGCCCGAAGACCGAAGATCGTCTGTAGTGTTGTTATGTTTTCGTGTATATAGTCTAGCGCGTGAAACTATCTGGAAGAAAATAAACGAGAAAATTAATTTTCAAATTAAATTTACTTACTTTATTAAATTACTTATTTCTACTGTGCTTACTTACTCTACACTACTCAATACATCTAAATATTGACACTTATACTCCTACGCGCATGCCACTTGGTGGTATGCGGGAACTCAGTGGTCCGGCTCCGGCGGGATTCGAACCCTGAACACCCGCGTCACGTGCCACGAGTGCTCAGTAGCTGTCATCCCAACCACACCACTCAGCTCCGACAGCTACCGACGAACTCTTCTATACCTTTTATCCATCCCGCGGGCTATGGGATTTGCCGAGCCTGGCCGAAGATGCCCGAGAGCACCCGAAGTGACGCGAACATTTCCTATATATATTTATGTTGTATGAAATTTATTTAAATATTTTTTGTCAATTTTTTTTTAATTTTGTGTTTTTTGTTTGCATTTTTCATTACGATTATTTTGTAGTAATTTTTATTAAATTTACTTATGTCTGCCGGAATATATTTCAAAAATAAAACTACGAAACCACAATCATGATGACAGTTGTCAGTGGTATTTCAATGTGAAAGTTTTAATTTTATTGTGATACAGAAAAAGACGATTCCTACACAATTTCAGTGATTCGGAGAGCCCCAGAGCCGCGGTCGTTCCATCTCGGGTCACCCTCGCGTGCAAAAGCGCGCACGGGTCGACCTTAGACGATAGCAATGTCGATTTCCCAGTATTCTTTTTGCCGACATTCTGGTCTGCAGAGCTACGGGGAAACAGGAGCGGAAAACATTTCTCAATTGCCGCCCGAAGACCGAAAGATCGTCTGTAGTGTTGTTATGTTTTCGTGTATATAGTCTAGCGCGTGAAACTATCTGGAAGAAAATAAACGAGAAAATTAATTTCAAATAAATATTACTTACTTTATTAAATTACTTATTTCTACTGTGCTTCACTTACTCTACACTACTCAATACATCTAAATATTGACACTTATACTCCTACTCGCATGCCACTTGGTGGTATGCGGGAACTCAGTGGTCCGGCTCCGGCGGGATTCGAACCCTGAACACCCGCGTCACGTGCACGAGTGCTCAGTAGCTGTCATCCCAACCACACCACTCAGCTCCGACAGCTACCGACGAACTCTTCTATACCTTTTATCCATCCCGCCGGGCTATGGGATTGCCGAGCCTGGCCGAAGATGCCCGAGAGCACCCGAAGTGACGCGAACATTTCCTATATATATTTATGTTGTATGAAATTTATTTAAAATATTTTTTTGTCAAAATTTTATTATTTTTGTGTTTTTTGTTTGCATTTTTCATTACGATTATTTGTAGTATTTTTTATTAAATTTACTTATGTCTGCCGGAATATATTTCAAAAAATAAAACTACGAAACCACAATCATGGATGGACAGTTGTCAGTGGTATTTCAATGTGAAAGTTTTATATTTATTGTGATACAGAAAAAGACGATTCCTACACAATTTCAGTGATTCGGAGAGCCTCAGAGCCGCGGCGTTCCATCTCGGGTCACCCTCGCGGTGCAAAAGCGCGCACGGGTCGACCTTAGACGATAGCAATGTCGATTTCCCAGTATTCTTTTTGCCGACATTCTGGTCTGCAGAGCTACGGGGAAACAGGAGCGGAAAACATTTCTCAATTGCCGCCCGAAGACCGAAGATCGTCTGTAGTGTTGTTATGTTTTCGTGTATATAGTCTAGCGCGTGAAACTATCTGGAAGAAAATAAACGAGAAAATTAATTTCAAATTAAATATTACTTACTTTATTAAATTACTTATTTCTACTGTGCTTCACTTACTCTACACTACTCAATACATCTAAATATTGACACTTATACTCCTACTCGCATGCCACTTGGTGGTATGCGGGAACTCAGTGGTCCGGCTCCGGCGGGATTCGAACCCTGAACACCCGCGTCACGTGCCACGAGTGCTCAGTAGCTGTCATCCCAACCACACCACTCAGCTCCGACAGCTACCGACGAACTCTTCTATACCTTTTATCCATCCCGCCGGGCTATGGGATTTGCCGAGCCTGGCCGAAGATGCCCGAGAGCACCCGAAGTGACGCGAACATTTCCTATATATATTTATGTTGTATGAAATTTATTTAAAATATTTTTTTGTCAAAATTTTATTATTTTTGTGTTTTTTGTTTGCATTTTTCATTACGATTATTTTGTAGTATTTTTTATTAAATTTACTTATGTCTGCCGGAATATATTTCAAAAAATAAAACTACGAAACCACAATCATGATGACAGTTGTCAGTGGTATTTCAATGTGAAAGTTTTATATTTATTGTGATACAGAAAAAGACGATTCCTACACAATTTCAGTGATTCGGAGAGCCTCAGAGCCGCGGCGTTCCATCTCGGGTCACCCTCGCGGTGCAAAAGCGCGCGCGGGTCGACCTTAGACGATAGCAATGTCGATTTCCCAGTATTCTTTTTGCCGACATTCTGGTCTGCAGAGCTACGGGGAAACAGGAGCGGAAAACATTTCTCAATTGCCGCCCGAAGACCGAAGATCGTCTGTAGTGTTGTTATGTTTTCGTGTAAATAGTCTAGCGCGTGAAACTATCTGGAAGAAAATAAACGAGAAAATTAATTTTCAAATTAAATATTACTTACTTTATTAAATTACTTATTTCTACTGTGCTTCACTTACTCTACACTACTCAATACATCTAAATATTGACACTTATACTCCTACGCGCATGCCACTTGGTGGTATGCGGGAACTCAGTGGTCCGGCTCCGGCGGGATTCGAACCCTGAACACCCGCGTCACGTGCCACGAGTGCTCAGTAGCTGTCATCCCAACCACACCACTCAGCTCCGACAGCTACCGACGAACTCTTCTATACCTTTTATCCATCCCGCCGGGCTATGGGATTTGCCGAGCCTGGCCGAAGATGCCCGAGAGCACCCGAAGTGACGCGAACATTTCCTATATATATTTATGTTGTATGAAATTTATTTAAAATATTTTTTTGTCAATTTTTTTTTAATTTTTGTGTTTTTTGTTTGCATTTTTCATTACGATTATTTTGTAGTATTTTTTATTAAATTTACTTATGTCTGCCGGAATATATTTCAAAAAATAAAACTACGAAACCACAATCATGATGACAGTTGTCAGTGGTATTTCAATGTGAAAGTTTTATATTTATTGTGATACAGAAAAAGACGATTCCTACACAATTTCAGTGATTCGGAGAGCCCCAGAGCCGCGGCGTTCCATCTCGGGTCACCCTCGCGGTGCAAAAGCGCGCACGGGTCGACCTTAGACGATAGCAATGTCGATTTCCCAGTATTCTTTTTGCCGACATTCTGGTCTGCAGAGCTACGGGGAAACAGGAGCGGAAAACATTTCTCAATTGCCGCCCGAAGACCGAAGATCGTCTGTAGTGTTGTTATGTTTTCGTGTATATAGTCTAGCGCGTGAAACTATCTGGAAGAAAATAAACGAGAAAATTAATTTCAAATTAAATATTACTTACTTTATTAAATTACTTATTTCTACTGTGCTTCACTTACTCTACACTACTCAATACATCTAAATATTGACACTTATACTCCTACTCGCATGCCACTTGGTGGTATGCGGGAACTCAGTGGTCCGGCTCCGGCGGGATTCGAACCCTGAACACCCGCGTCACGTGCCACGAGTGCTCAGTAGCTGTCATCCCAACCACACCACTCAGCTCCGACAGCTACCGACGAACTCTTCTATACCTTTTATCCATCCCGCCGGGCTATGGGATTTGCCGAGCCTGGCCGAAGATGCCCGAGAGCACCCGAAGTGACGCGAACATTTCCTATATATATTTATGTTGTATGAAATTTATTTAAAATATTTTTTTGTCAAAATTTTATTATTTTTGTGTTTTTTGTTTGCATTTTTCATTACGATTATTTTGTAGTATTTTTTATTAAATTTACTTATGTCTGCCGGAATATATTTCAAAAAATAAAACTACGAAACCACAATCATGATGACAGTTGTCAGTGGTATTTCAATGTGAAACTTTTAAAATTTATTGTGATACAGAAAAAGACGATTCCTACACAATTTCAGTGATTCGGAGAGCCCCAGAGCCGCGGCGTTCCATCTCGGGTCACCCTCGCGGTGCAAAAGCGCGCACGGGTCGACCTTAGACGATAGCAATGTCGATTTCCCAGTATTCTTTTTGCCGACATTCTGGTCTGCAGAGCTACGGGGAAACAGGAGCGGAAAACATTTCTCAATTGCCGCCCGAAGACCGAAGATCGTCTGTAGTGTTGTTATGTTTTCGTGTATATAGTCTAGCGCGTGAAACTATCTGGAAGAAAATAAACGAGAAAATTAATTTTCAAATTAAATATTACTTACTTTATTAAATTACTTATTTCTACTGTGCTTCACTTACTCTACACTACTCAATACATCTAAATATTGACACTTATACTCCTACGCGCATGCCACTTGGTGGTATGCGGGAACTCAGTGGTCCGGCTCCGGCGGGATTCGAACCCTGAACACCCGCGTCACGTGCCACGAGTGCTCAGTAGCTGTCATCCCAACCACACCACTCAGCTCCGACAGCTACCGACGCACTCTTCTATACCTTTTATCCATCCCGCCGGGCTATGGGATTTGCCGAGCCTGGCCGAAGATGCCCGAGAGCACCCGAAGTGACGCGAACATTTCCTATATACATTTATGTTGTATGAAATTTATTTAAAATATTTTTTTGTCAAAATTTTATTATTTTTGTGTTTTTGTTTGCATTTTTCATTACGATTATTTGGTAGTATTTTTTATTAAATTTACTTATGTCTGCCGGAATATATTTCAAAAAATAAAACTACGAAACCACAATCATGATGACAGTTGTCAGTGGTATTTCAATGTGAAAGTTTTATATTTATTGTGATACAGAAAAAGACGATTCCTACACAATTTCAGTGATTCGGAGAGCCCCAGAGCCGCGGCGTTCCATCTCGGGTCACCCTCGCGGTGCAAAAGCGCGCACGGGTCGACCTTAGACGATAGCAATGTCGATTTCCCAGTATTCTTTTTGCCGACATTCTGGTCTGCAGAGCTACGGGGAAACAGGAGCGGAAAACATTTCTCAATTGCCGCCCGAAGACCGAAGATCGTCTGTAGTGTTGTTATGTTTTCGTGTATATAGTCTAGCGCGTGAAACTATCTGGAAGAAAATAAACGAGAAAATTAATTTCAAATTAAATATTACTTACTTTATTAAATTACTTATTTCTACTGTGCTTCACTTACTCTACACTACTCAATACATCTAAATATTGACACTTATACTCCTACTCGCATGCCACTTGGTGGTATGCGGGAACTCAGTGGTCCGGCTCCGGCGGGATTCGAACCCTGAACACCCGCGTCACGTGCCACGAGTGCTCAGTAGCTGTCATCCCAACCACACCACTCAGCTCCGACAGCTACCGACGAACTCTTCTATACCTTTTATCCATCCCGCCGGGCTATGGGATTTGCCGAGCCTGGCCGAAGATGCCCGAGAGCACCCGAAGTGACGCGAACATTTCCTATATATATTTATGTTGTATGAAATTTATTTAAAATATTTTTTTGTCAATTTTTTTTTAATTTTTGTGTTTTTTGTTTGCATTTTTCATTACGATTATTTTGTAGTATTTTTTATTAAATTTACTTATGTCTGCCGGAATATATTTCAAAAAATAAAACTACGAAACCACAATCATGATGACAGTTGTCAGTGGTATTTCAATGTGAAAGTTTTATATTTATTGTGATACAGAAAAAGACGATTCCTACACAATTTCAGTGATTCGGAGAGCCCCAGAGCCGCGGCGTTCCATCTCGGGTCACCCTCGCGGTGCAAAAGCGCGCACGGGTCGACCTTAGACGATAGCAATGTCGATTTCCCAGTATTCTTTTTGCCGACATTCTGGTCTGCAGAGCTACGGGGAAACAGGAGCGGAAAACATTTCTCAATTGCCGCCCGAAGACCGAAGATCGTCTGTAGTGTTGTTATGTTTTCGTGTATATAGTCTAGCGCGTGAAACTATCTGGAAGAAAATAAACGAGAAAATTAATTTTCAAATTAAATATTACTTACTTTATTAAATTACTTATTTCTACTGTGCTTCACTTACTCTACACTACTCAATACATCTAAATATTGACACTTATACTCCTACGCGCATGCCACTTGGTGGTATGCGGGAACTCAGTGGTCCGGCTCCGGCGGGATTCGAACCCTGAACACCCGCGTCACGTGCCACGAGTGCTCAGTAGCTGTCATCCCAACCACACCACTCAGCTCCGACAGCTACCGACGAACTCTTCTATACCTTTTATCCATCCCGCCGGGCTATGGGATTTGCCGAGCCTGGCCGAAGATGCCCGAGAGCACCCGAAGTGACGCGAACATTTCCTATATACATTTATGTTGTATGAAATTTATTTAAAATATTTTTTTGTCAAAATTTTATTATTTTTGTGTTTTTGTTTGCATTTTTCATTACGATTATTTGGTAGTATTTTTTATTAAATTTACTTATGTCTGCCGGAATATATTTCAAAAAATAAAACTACGAAACCACAATCATGATGACAGTTGTCAGTGGTATTTCAATGTGAAAGTTTTATATTTATTGTGATACAGAAAAAGACGATTCCTACACAATTTCAGTGATTCGGAGAGCCCCAGAGCCGCGGCGTTCCATCTCGGGTCACCCTCGCGGTGCAAAAGCGCGCACGGGTCGACCTTAGACGATAGCAATGTCGATTTCCCAGTATTCTTTTTGCCGACATTCTGGTCTGCAGAGCTACGGGGAAACAGGAGCGGAAAACATTTCTCAATTGCCGCCCGAAGACCGAAGATCGTCTGTAGTGTTGTTATGTTTTCGTGTATATAGTCTAGCGCGTGAAACTATCTGGAAGAAAATAAACGAGAAAATTAATTTCAAATTAAATATTACTTACTTTATTAAATTACTTATTTCTACTGTGCTTCACTTACTCTACACTACTCAATACATCTAAATATTGACACTTATACTCCTACTCGCATGCCACTTGGTGGTATGCGGGAACTCAGTGGTCCGGCTCCGGCGGGATTCGAACCCTGAACACCCGCGTCACGTGCCACGAGTGCTCAGTAGCTGTCATCCCAACCACACCACTCAGCTCCGACAGCTACCGACGAACTCTTCTATACCTTTTATCCATCCCGCCGGGCTATGGGATTTGCCGAGCCTGGCCGAAGATGCCCGAGAGCACCCGAAGTGACGCGAACATTTCCTATATATATTTATGTTGTATGAAATTTATTTAAAATATTTTTTTGTCAATTTTTTTTTAATTTTTGTGTTTTTTGTTTGCAGTTTTCATTACGATTATTTTGTAGTATTTTTTATTAAATTTACTTATGTCTGCCGGAATATATTTCAAAAAATAAAACTACGAAACCACAATCATGATGACAGTTGTCAGTGGTATTTCAATGTGAAAGTTTTATATTTATTGTGATACAGAAAAAGACGATTCCTACACAATTTCAGTGATTCGGAGAGCCCCAGAGCCGCGGCGTTCCATCTCGGGTCACCCTCGCGGTGCAAAAGCGCGCACGGGTCGACCTTAGACGATAGCAATGTCGATTTCCCAGTATTCTTTTTGCCGACATTCTGGTCTGCAGAGCTACGGGGAAACAGGAGCGGAAAACATTTCTCAATTGCCGCCCGAAGACCGAAGATCGTCTGTAGTGTTGTTATGTTTTCGTGTATATAGTCTAGCGCGTGAAACTATCTGGAAGAAAATAAACGAGAAAATTAATTTTCAAATTAAATATTACTTACTTTATTAAATTACTTATTTCTACTGTGCTTCACTTACTCTACACTACTCAATACATCTAAATATTGACACTTATACTCCTACGCGCATGCCACTTGGTGGTATGCGGGAACTCAGTGGTCCGGCTCCGGCGGGATTCGAACCCTGAACACCCGCGTCACGTGCCACGAGTGCTCAGTAGCTGTCATCCCAACCACACCACTCAGCTCCGACAGCTACCGACGAACTCTTCTATACCTTTTATCCATCCCGCCGGGCTATGGGATTTGCCGAGCCTGGCCGAAGATGCCCGAGAGCACCCGAAGTGACGCGAACATTTCCTATATATATTTATGTTGTATGAAATTTATTTAAAATATTTTTTTGTCAATTTTTTTTTAATTTTTGTGTTTTTTGTTTGCATTTTTCATTACGATTATTTTGTAGTATTTTTTATTAAATTTACTTATGTCTGCCGGAATATATTTCAAAAAATAAAACTACGAAACCACAATCATGATGACAGTTGTCAGTGGTATTTCAATGTGAAAGTTTTATATTTATTGTGATACAGAAAAAGACGATTCCTACACAATTTCAGTGATTCGGAGAGCCCCAGAGCCGCGGCGTTCCATCTCGGGTCACCCTCGCGGTGCAAAAGCGCGCACGGGTCGACCTTAGACGATAGCAATGTCGATTTCCCAGTATTCTTTTTGCCGACATTCTGGTCTGCAGAGCTACGGGGAAACAGGAGCGGAAAACATTTCTCAATTGCCGCCCGAAGACCGAAGATCGTCTGTAGTGTTGTTATGTTTTCGTGTATATAGTCTAGCGCGTGAAACTATCTGGAAGAAAATAAACGAGAAAATTAATTTCAAATTAAATATTACTTACTTTATTAAATTACTTATTTCTACTGTGCTTCACTTACTCTACACTACTCAATACATCTAAATATTGACACTTATACTCCTACTCGCATGCCACTTGGTGGTATGCGGGAACTCAGTGGTCCGGCTCCGGCGGGATTCGAACCCTGAACACCCGCGTCACGTGCCACGAGTGCTCAGTAGCTGTCATCCCAACCACACCACTCAGCTCCGACAGCTACCGACGAACTCTTCTATACCTTTTATCCATCCCGCCGGGCTATGGGATTTGCCGAGCCTGGCCGAAGATGCCCGAGAGCACCCGAAGTGACGCGAACATTTCCTATATATATTTATGTTGTATGAAATTTATTTAAAATATTTTTTTGTCAAAATTTTATTATTTTTGTGTTTTTTGTTTGCATTTTTCATTACGATTATTTTGTAGTATTTTTTATTAAATTTACTTATGTCTGCCGGAATATATTTCAAAAAATAAAACTACGAAACCACAATCATGATGACAGTTGTCAGTGGTATTTCAATGTGAAAGTTTTATATTTATTGTGATACAGAAAAAGACGATTCCTACACAATTTCAGTGATTCGGAGAGCCTCAGAGCCGCGGCGTTCCATCTCGGGTCACCCTCGCGGTGCAAAAGCGCGCACGGGTCGACCTTAGACGATAGCAATGTCGATTTCCCAGTATTCTTTTTGCCGACATTCTGGTCTGCAGAGCTACGGGGAAACAGGAGCGGAAAACATTTCTCAATTGCCGCCCGAAGACCGAAGATCGTCTGTAGTGTTGTTATGTTTTCGTGTATATAGTCTAGCGCGTGAAACTATCTGGAAGAAAATAAACGAGAAAATTAATTTCAAATTAAATATTACTTACTTTATTAAATTACTTATTTCTACTGTGCTTCACTTACTCTACACTACTCAATACATCTAAATATTGACACTTATACTCCTACTCGCATGCCACTTGGTGGTATGCGGGAACTCAGTGGTCCGGCTCCGGCGGGATTCGAACCCTGAACACCCGCGTCACGTGCCACGAGTGCTCAGTAGCTGTCATCCCAACCACACCACTCAGCTCCGACAGCTACCGACGAACTCTTCTATACCTTTTATCCATCCCGCCGGGCTATGGGATTTGCCGAGCCTGGCCGAAGATGCCCGAGAGCACCCGAAGTGACGCGAACATTTCCTATATATATTTATGTTGTATGAAATTTATTTAAAATATTTTTTTGTCAAAATTTTATTATTTTTGTGTTTTTTGTTTGCATTTTTCATTACGATTATTTTGTAGTATTTTTTATTAAATTTACTTATGTCTGCCGGAATATATTTCAAAAAATAAAACTACGAAACCACAATCATGATGACAGTTGTCAGTGGTATTTCAATGTGAAAGTTTTATATTTATTGTGATACAGAAAAAGACGATTCCTACACAATTTCAGTGATTCGGAGAGCCTCAGAGCCGCGGCGTTCCATCTCGGGTCACCCTCGCGGTGCAAAAGCGCGCGCGGGTCGACCTTAGACGATAGCAATGTCGATTTCCCAGTATTCTTTTTGCCGACATTCTGGTCTGCAGAGCTACGGGGAAACAGGAGCGGAAAACATTTCTCAATTGCCGCCCGAAGACCGAAGATCGTCTGTAGTGTTGTTATGTTTTCGTGTAAATAGTCTAGCGCGTGAAACTATCTGGAAGAAAATAAACGAGAAAATTAATTTTCAAATTAAATATTACTTACTTTATTAAATTACTTATTTCTACTGTGCTTCACTTACTCTACACTACTCAATACATCTAAATATTGACACTTATACTCCTACGCGCATGCCACTTGGTGGTATGCGGGAACTCAGTGGTCCGGCTCCGGCGGGATTCGAACCCTGAACACCCGCGTCACGTGCCACGAGTGCTCAGTAGCTGTCATCCCAACCACACCACTCAGCTCCGACAGCTACCGACGAACTCTTCTATACCTTTTATCCATCCCGCCGGGCTATGGGATTTGCCGAGCCTGGCCGAAGATGCCCGAGAGCACCCGAAGTGACGCGAACATTTCCTATATATATTTATGTTGTATGAAATTTATTTAAAATATTTTTTTGTCAATTTTTTTTTAATTTTTGTGTTTTTTGTTTGCATTTTTCATTACGATTATTTTGTAGTATTTTTTATTAAATTTACTTATGTCTGCCGGAATATATTTCAAAAAATAAAACTACGAAACCACAATCATGATGACAGTTGTCAGTGGTATTTCAATGTGAAAGTTTTATATTTATTGTGATACAGAAAAAGACGATTCCTACACAATTTCAGTGATTCGGAGAGCCCCAGAGCCGCGGCGTTCCATCTCGGGTCACCCTCGCGGTGCAAAAGCGCGCACGGGTCGACCTTAGACGATAGCAATGTCGATTTCCCAGTATTCTTTTTGCCGACATTCTGGTCTGCAGAGCTACGGGGAAACAGGAGCGGAAAACATTTCTCAATTGCCGCCCGAAGACCGAAGATCGTCTGTAGTGTTGTTATGTTTTCGTGTATATAGTCTAGCGCGTGAAACTATCTGGAAGAAAATAAACGAGAAAATTAATTTCAAATTAAATATTACTTACTTTATTAAATTACTTATTTCTACTGTGCTTCACTTACTCTACACTACTCAATACATCTAAATATTGACACTTATACTCCTACTCGCATGCCACTTGGTGGTATGCGGGAACTCAGTGGTCCGGCTCCGGCGGGATTCGAACCCTGAACACCCGCGTCACGTGCCACGAGTGCTCAGTAGCTGTCATCCCAACCACACCACTCAGCTCCGACAGCTACCGACGAACTCTTCTATACCTTTTATCCATCCCGCCGGGCTATGGGATTTGCCGAGCCTGGCCGAAGATGCCCGAGAGCACCCGAAGTGACGCGAACATTTCCTATATATATTTATGTTGTATGAAATTTATTTAAAATATTTTTTTGTCAAAATTTTATTATTTTTGTGTTTTTTGTTTGCATTTTTCATTACGATTATTTTGTAGTATTTTTTATTAAATTTACTTATGTCTGCCGGAATATATTTCAAAAAATAAAACTACGAAACCACAATCATGATGACAGTTGTCAGTGGTATTTCAATGTGAAAGTTTTATATTTATTGTGATACAGAAAAAGACGATTCCTACACAATTTCAGTGATTCGGAGAGCCTCAGAGCCGCGGCGTTCCATCTCGGGTCACCCTCGCGGTGCAAAAGCGCGCACGGGTCGACCTTAGACGATAGCAATGTCGATTTCCCAGTATTCTTTTTGCCGACATTCTGGTCTGCAGAGCTACGGGGAAACAGGAGCGGAAAACATTTCTCAATTGCCGCCCGAAGACCGAAGATCGTCTGTAGTGTTGTTATGTTTTCGTGTATATAGTCTAGCGCGTGAAACTATCTGGAAGAAAATAAACGAGAAAATTAATTTCAAATTAAATATTACTTACTTTATTAAATTACTTATTTCTACTGTGCTTCACTTACTCTACACTACTCAATACATCTAAATATTGACACTTATACTCCTACTCGCATGCCACTTGGTGGTATGCGGGAACTCAGTGGTCCGGCTCCGGCGGGATTCGAACCCTGAACACCCGCGTCACGTGCCACGAGTGCTCAGTAGCTGTCATCCCAACCACACCACTCAGCTCCGACAGCTACCGACGAACTCTTCTATACCTTTTATCCATCCCGCCGGGCTATGGGATTTGCCGAGCCTGGCCGAAGATGCCCGAGAGCACCCGAAGTGACGCGAACATTTCCTATATATATTTATGTTGTATGAAATTTATTTAAAATATTTTTTTGTCAAAATTTTATTATTTTTGTGTTTTTTGTTTGCATTTTTCATTACGATTATTTTGTAGTATTTTTTATTAAATTTACTTATGTCTGCCGGAATATATTTCAAAAAATAAAACTACGAAACCACAATCATGATGACAGTTGTCAGTGGTATTTCAATGTGAAAGTTTTATATTTATTGTGATACAGAAAAAGACGATTCCTACACAATTTCAGTGATTCGGAGAGCCTCAGAGCCGCGGCGTTCCATCTCGGGTCACCCTCGCGGTGCAAAAGCGCGCGCGGGTCGACCTTAGACGATAGCAATGTCGATTTCCCAGTATTCTTTTTGCCGACATTCTGGTCTGCAGAGCTACGGGGAAACAGGAGCGGAAAACATTTCTCAATTGCCGCCCGAAGACCGAAGATCGTCTGTAGTGTTGTTATGTTTTCGTGTATATAGTCTAGCGCGTGAAACTATCTGGAAGAAAATAAACGAGAAAATTAATTTTCAAATTAAATATTACTTACTTTATTAAATTACTTATTTCTACTGTGCTTCACTTACTCTACACTACTCAATACATCTAAATATTGACACTTATACTCCTACGCGCATGCCACTTGGTGGTATGCGGGAACTCAGTGGTCCGGCTCCGGCGGGATTCGAACCCTGAACACCCGCGTCACGTGCCACGAGTGCTCAGTAGCTGTCATCCCAACCACACCACTCAGCTCCGACAGCTACCGACGCACTCTTCTATACCTTTTATCCATCCCGCCGGGCTATGGGATTTGCCGAGCCTGGCCGAAGATGCCCGAGAGCACCCGAAGTGACGCGAACATTTCCTATATACATTTATGTTGTATGAAATTTATTTAAAATATTTTTTTGTCAAAATTTTATTATTTTTGTGTTTTTGTTTGCATTTTTCATTACGATTATTTGGTAGTATTTTTTATTAAATTTACTTATGTCTGCCGGAATATATTTCAAAAAATAAAACTACGAAACCACAATCATGATGACAGTTGTCAGTGGTATTTCAATGTGAAAGTTTTATATTTATTGTGATACAGAAAAAGACGATTCCTACACAATTTCAGTGATTCGGAGAGCCCCAGAGCCGCGGCGTTCCATCTCGGGTCACCCTCGCGGTGCAAAAGCGCGCACGGGTCGACCTTAGACGATAGCAATGTCGATTTCCCAGTATTCTTTTTGCCGACATTCTGGTCTGCAGAGCTACGGGGAAACAGGAGCGGAAAACATTTCTCAATTGCCGCCCGAAGACCGAAGATCGTCTGTAGTGTTGTTATGTTTTCGTGTATATAGTCTAGCGCGTGAAACTATCTGGAAGAAAATAAACGAGAAAATTAATTTCAAATTAAATATTACTTACTTTATTAAATTACTTATTTCTACTGTGCTTCACTTACTCTACACTACTCAATACATCTAAATATTGACACTTATACTCCTACTCGCATGCCACTTGGTGGTATGCGGGAACTCAGTGGTCCGGCTCCGGCGGGATTCGAACCCTGAACACCCGCGTCACGTGCCACGAGTGCTCAGTAGCTGTCATCCCAACCACACCACTCAGCTCCGACAGCTACCGACGAACTCTTCTATACCTTTTATCCATCCCGCCGGGCTATGGGATTTGCCGAGCCTGGCCGAAGATGCCCGAGAGCACCCGAAGTGACGCGAACATTTCCTATATATATTTATGTTGTATGAAATTTATTTAAAATATTTTTTTGTCAATTTTTTTTTAATTTTTGTGTTTTTTGTTTGCATTTTTCATTACGATTATTTTGTAGTATTTTTTATTAAATTTACTTATGTCTGCCGGAATATATTTCAAAAAATAAAACTACGAAACCACAATCATGATGACAGTTGTCAGTGGTATTTCAATGTGAAAGTTTTATATTTATTGTGATACAGAAAAAGACGATTCCTACACAATTTCAGTGATTCGGAGAGCCCCAGAGCCGCGGCGTTCCATCTCGGGTCACCCTCGCGGTGCAAAAGCGCGCACGGGTCGACCTTAGACGATAGCAATGTCGATTTCCCAGTATTCTTTTTGCCGACATTCTGGTCTGCAGAGCTACGGGGAAACAGGAGCGGAAAACATTTCTCAATTGCCGCCCGAAGACCGAAGATCGTCTGTAGTGTTGTTATGTTTTCGTGTATATAGTCTAGCGCGTGAAACTATCTGGAAGAAAATAAACGAGAAAATTAATTTTCAAATTAAATATTACTTACTTTATTAAATTACTTATTTCTACTGTGCTTCACTTACTCTACACTACTCAATACATCTAAATATTGACACTTATACTCCTACTCGCATGCCACTTGGTGGTATGCGGGAACTCAGTGGTCCGGCTCCGGCGGGATTCGAACCCTGAACACCCGCGTCACGTGCCACGAGTGCTCAGTAGCTGTCATCCCAACCACACCACTCAGCTCCGACAGCTACCGACGAACTCTTCTATACCTTTTATCCATCCCGCCGGGCTATGGGATTTGCCGAGCCTGGCCGAAGATGCCCGAGAGCACCCGAAGTGACGCGAACATTTCCTATATACATTTATGTTGTATGAAATTTATTTAAAATATTTTTTTGTCAATTTTTTTTTATTTTTGTGTTTTTTGTTTGCATTTTTCATTACGATTATTTTGTAGTATTTTTTATTAAATTTACTTATGTCTGCCGGAATATATTTCAAAAAATAAAACTACGAAACCACAATCATGATGACAGTTGTCAGTGGTATTTCAATGTGAAACTTTTAAAATTTATTGTGATACAGAAAAAGACGATTCCTACACAATTTCAGTGATTCGGAGAGCCCCAGAGCCGCGGCGTTCCATCTCGGGTCACCCTCGCGGTGCAAAAGCGCGCACGGGTCGACCTTAGACGATAGCAATGTCGATTTCCCAGTATTCTTTTTGCCGACATTCTGGTCTGCAGAGCTACGGGGAAACAGGAGCGGAAAACATTTCTCAATTGCCGCCCGAAGACCGAAGATCGTCTGTAGTGTTGTTATGTTTTCGTGTAAATAGTCTAGCGCGTGAAACTATCTGGAAGAAAATAAACGAGAAAATTAATTTTCAAATTAAATATTACTTACTTTATTAAATTACTTATTTCTACTGTGCTTCACTTACTCTACACTACTCAATACATCTAAATATTGACACTTATACTCCTACTCGCATGCCACTTGGTGGTATGCGGGAACTCAGTGGTCCGGCTCCGGCGGGATTCGAACCCTGAACACCCGCGTCACGTGCCACGAGTGCTCAGTAGCTGTCATCCCAACCACACCACTCAGCTCCGACAGCTACCGACGAACTCTTCTATACCTTTTATCCATCCCGCCGGGCTATGGGATTTGCCGAGCCTGGCCGAAGATGCCCGAGAGCACCCGAAGTGACGCGAACATTTCCTATATACATTTATGTTGTATGAAATTTATTTAAAATATTTTTTTGTCAAAATTTTATTATTTTTGTGTTTTTGTTTGCATTTTTCATTACGATTATTTTGTAGTATTTTTTATTAAATTTACTTATGTCTGCCGGAATATATTTCAAAAAATAAAACTACGAAACCACAATCATGATGACAGTTGTCAGTGGTATTTCAATGTGAAAGTTTTATATTTATTGTGATACAGAAAAAGACGATTCCTACACAATTTCAGTGATTCGGAGAGCCCCAGAGCCGCGGCGTTCCATCTCGGGTCACCCTCGCGGTGCAAAAGCGCGCACGGGTCGACCTTAGACGATAGCAATGTCGATTTCCCAGTATTCTTTTTGCCGACATTCTGGTCTGCAGAGCTACGGGGAAACAGGAGCGGAAAACATTTCTCAATTGCCGCCCGAAGACCGAAGATCGTCTGTAGTGTTGTTATGTTTTCGTGTATATAGTCTAGCGCGTGAAACTATCTGGAAGAAAATAAACGAGAAAATTAATTTCAAATTAAATATTACTTACTTTATTAAATTACTTATTTCTACTGTGCTTCACTTACTCTACACTACTCAATACATCTAAATATTGACACTTATACTCCTACTCGCATGCCACTTGGTGGTATGCGGGAACTCAGTGGTCCGGCTCCGGCGGGATTCGAACCCTGAACACCCGCGTCACGTGCCACGAGTGCTCAGTAGCTGTCATCCCAACCACACCACTCAGCTCCGACAGCTACCGACGAACTCTTCTATACCTTTTATCCATCCCGCCGGGCTATGGGATTTGCCGAGCCTGGCCGAAGATGCCCGAGAGCACCCGAAGTGACGCGAACATTTCCTATATATATTTATGTTGTATGAAATTTATTTAAAATATTTTTTTGTCAAAATTTTATTATTTTTGTGTTTTTTGTTTGCATTTTTCATTACGATTATTTTGTAGTATTTTTTATTAAATTTACTTATGTCTGCCGGAATATATTTCAAAAAATAAAACTACGAAACCACAATCATGATGACAGTTGTCAGTGGTATTTCAATGTGAAACTTTTAAAATTTATTGTGATACAGAAAAAGACGATTCCTACACAATTTCAGTGATTCGGAGAGCCCCAGAGCCGCGGCGTTCCATCTCGGGTCACCCTCGCGGTGCAAAAGCGCGCACGGGTCGACCTTAGACGATAGCAATGTCGATTTCCCAGTATTCTTTTTGCCGACATTCTGGTCTGCAGAGCTACGGGGAAACAGGAGCGGAAAACATTTCTCAATTGCCGCCCGAAGACCGAAGATCGTCTGTAGTGTTGTTATGTTTTCGTGTATATAGTCTAGCGCGTGAAACTATCTGGAAGAAAATAAACGAGAAAATTAATTTTCAAATTAAATATTACTTACTTTATTAAATTACTTATTTCTACTGTGCTTCACTTACTCTACACTACTCAATACATCTAAATATTGACACTTATACTCCTACGCGCATGCCACTTGGTGGTATGCGGGAACTCAGTGGTCCGGCTCCGGCGGGATTCGAACCCTGAACACCCGCGTCACGTGCCACGAGTGCTCAGTAGCTGTCATCCCAACCACACCACTCAGCTCCGACAGCTACCGACGAACTCTTCTATACCTTTTATCCATCCCGCCGGGCTATGGGATTTGCCGAGCCTGGCCGAAGATGCCCGAGAGCACCCGAAGTGACGCGAACATTTCCTATATATATTTATGTTGTATGAAATTTATTTAAAATATTGTTTTGTCAATTTTTTTTTATTTTTGTGTTTTTTGTTTGCATTTTTCATTACGATTATTTTGTAGTATTTTTTTATTAAATTTACTTATGTCTGCCGGAATATATTTCAAAAAATAAAACTACGAAACCACAATCATGATGACAGTTGTCAGTGGTATTTCAATGTGAAAGTTTTATATTTATTGTGATACAGAAAAAGACGATTCCTACACAATTTCAGTGATTCGGAGAGCCCCAGAGCCGCGGCGTTCCATCTCGGGTCACCCTCGCGGTGCAAAAGCGCGCACGGGTCGACCTTAGACGATAGCAATGTCGATTTCCCAGTATTCTTTTTGCCGACATTCTGGTCTGCAGAGCTACGGGGAAACAGGAGCGGAAAACATTTCTCAATTGCCGCCCGAAGACCGAAGATCGTCTGTAGTGTTGTTATGTTTTCGTGTAAATAGTCTAGCGCGTGAAACTATCTGGAAGAAAATAAACGAGAAAATTAATTTTCAAATTAAATATTACTTACTTTATTAAATTACTTATTTCTACTGTGCTTCACTTACTCTACACTACTCAATACATCTAAATATTGACACTTATACTCCTACTCGCATGCCACTTGGTGGTATGCGGGAACTCAGTGGTCCGGCTCCGGCGGGATTCGAACCCTGAACACCCGCGTCACGTGCCACGAGTGCTCAGTAGCTGTCATCCCAACCACACCACTCAGCTCCGACAGCTACCGACGAACTCTTCTATACCTTTTATCCATCCCGCCGGGCTATGGGATTTGCCGAGCCTGGCCGAAGATGCCCGAGAGCACCCGAAGTGACGCGAACATTTCCTATATACATTTATGTTGTATGAAATTTATTTAAAATATTTTTTTGTCAAAATTTTATTATTTTTGTGTTTTTGTTTGCATTTTTCATTACGATTATTTTGTAGTATTTTTTATTAAATTTACTTATGTCTGCCGGAATATATTTCAAAAAATAAAACTACGAAACCACAATCATGATGACAGTTGTCAGTGGTATTTCAATGTGAAAGTTTTATATTTATTGTGATACAGAAAAAGACGATTCCTACACAATTTCAGTGATTCGGAGAGCCTCAGAGCTGCGGCGTTCCATCTCGGGTCACCCTCGCGGTGCAAAAGCGCGCACGGGTCGACCTTAGACGATAGCAATGTCGATTTCCCAGTATTCTTTTTGCCGACATTCTGGTCTGCAGAGCTACGGGGAAACAGGAGCGGAAAACATTTCTCAATTGCCGCCCGAAGACCGAAGATCGTCTGTAGTGTTGTTATGTTTTCGTGTAAATAGTCTAGCGCGTGAAACTATCTGGAAGAAAATAAACGAGAAAATTAATTTTCAAATTAAATATTACTTACTTTATTAAATTACTTATTTCTACTGTGCTTCACTTACTCTACACTACTCAATACATTTAAATATTGACACTTATACTCCTACTCGCATGCCACTTGGTGGTATGCGGGAACTCAGTGGTCCGGCTCCGGCGGGATTCGAACCCTGAACACCCGCGTCACGTGCCACGAGTGCTCAGTAGCTGTCATCCCAACCACACCACTCAGCTCCGACAGCTACCGACGAACTCTTCTATACCTTTTATCCATCCCGCCGGGCTATGGGATTTGCCGAGCCTGGCCGAAGATGCCCGAGAGCACCCGAAGTGACGCGAACATTTCCTATATACATTTATGTTGTATGAAATTTATTTAAAATATTTTTTTGTCAAAATTTTATTATTTTTGAGTTTTTTGTTTGCATTTTTCATTACGATTATTTTGTAGTATTTTTTATTAAATTTACTTATGTCTGCCGGAATATATTTCAAAAAATAAAACTACGAAACCACAATCATGATGACAGTTGTCAGTGGTATTTCAATGTGAAAGTTTTATATTTATTGTGATACAGAAAAAGACGATTCCTACACAATTTCAGTGATTCGGAGAACCCCAGAGCCGCGGCGTTCCATCTCGGGTCACCCTCGCGGTGCAAAAGCGCGCACGGGTCGACCTTAGACGATAGCAATGTCGATTTCCCAGTATTCTTTTTGCCGACATTCTGGTCTGCAGAGCTACGGGGAAACAGGAGCGGAAAACATTTCTCAATTGCCGCCCGAAGACCGAAGATCGTCTGTAGTGTTGTTATGTTTTCGTGTATATAGTCTAGCGCGTGAAACTATCTGGAAGAAAATAAACGAGAAAATTAATTTTCAAATTAAATATTACTTACTTTATTAAATTACTTATTTCTACTGTGCTTCACTTACTCTACACTACTCAATACATCTAAATATTGACACTTATACTCCTACGCGCATGCCACTTGGTGGTATGCGGGAACTCAGTGGTCCGGCTCCGGCGGGATTCGAACCCTGAACACCCGCGTCACGTGCCACGAGTGCTCAGTAGCTGTCATCCCAACCACACCACTCAGCTCCGACAGCTACCGACGAACTCTTCTATACCTTTTATCCATCCCGCCGGGCTATGGGATTTGCCGAGCCTGGCCGAAGATGCCCGAGAGCACCCGAAGTGACGCGAACATTTCCTATATACATTTATGTTGTATGAAATTTATTTAAAATATTTTTTTGTCAAAATTTTATTATTTTTGTGTTTTTGTTTGCATTTTTCATTACGATTATTTTGTAGTATTTTTTATTAAATTTACTTATGTCTGCCGGAATATATTTCAAAAAATAAAACTACGAAACCACAATCATGATGACAGTTGTCAGTGGTATTTCAATGTGAAAGTTTTATATTTATTGTGATACAGAAAAAGACGATTCCTACACAATTTCAGTGATTCGGAGAGCCCCAGAGCCGCGGCGTTCCATCTCGGGTCACCCTCGCGGTGCAAAAGCGCGCACGGGTCGACCTTAGACGATAGCAATGTCGATTTCCCAGTATTCTTTTTGCCGACATTCTGGTCTGCAGAGCTACGGGGAAACAGGAGCGGAAAACATTTCTCAATTGCCGCCCGAAGACCGAAGATCGTCTGTAGTGTTGTTATGTTTTCGTGTATATAGTCTAGCGCGTGAAACTATCTGGAAGAAAATAAACGAGAAAATTAATTTTCAAATTAAATATTACTTACTTTATTAAATTACTTATTTCTACTGTGCTTCACTTACTCTACACTACTCAATACATCTAAATATTGACACTTATACTCCTACGCGCATGCCACTTGGTGGTATGCGGGAACTCAGTGGTCCGGCTCCGGCGGGATTCGAACCCTGAACACCCGCGTCACGTGCCACGAGTGCTCAGTAGCTGTCATCCCAACCACACCACTCAGCTCCGACAGCTACCGACGAACTCTTCTATACCTTTTATCCATCCCGCCGGGCTATGGGATTTGCCGAGCCTGGCCGAAGATGCCCGAGAGCACCCGAAGTGACGCGAACATTTCCTATATACATTTATGTTGTATGAAATTTATTTAAAATATTTTTTTGTCAAAATTTTATTATTTTTGTGTTTTTGTTTGCATTTTTCATTACGATTATTTTGTAGTATTTTTTATTAAATTTACTTATGTCTGCCGGAATATATTTCAAAAAATAAAACTACGAAACCACAATCATGATGACAGTTGTCAGTGGTATTTCAATGTGAAAGTTTTATATTTATTGTGATACAGAAAAAGACGATTCCTACACAATTTCAGTGATTCGGAGAGCCCCAGAGCCGCGGCGTTCCATCTCGGGTCACCCTCGCGGTGCAAAAGCGCGCACGGGTCGACCTTAGACGATAGCAATGTCGATTTCCCAGTATTCTTTTTGCCGACATTCTGGTCTGCAGAGCTACGGGGAAACAGGAGCGGAAAACATTTCTCAATTGCCGCCCGAAGACCGAAGATCGTCTGTAGTGTTGTTATGTTTTCGTGTATATAGTCTAGCGCGTGAAACTATCTGGAAGAAAATAAACGAGAAAATTAATTTTCAAATTAAATATTACTTACTTTATTAAATTACTTATTTCTACTGTGCTTCACTTACTCTACACTACTCAATACATCTAAATATTGACACTTATACTCCTACTCGCATGCCACTTGGTGGTATGCGGGAACTCAGTGGTCCGGCTCCGGCGGGATTCGAACCCTGAACACCCGCGTCACGTGCCACGAGTGCTCAGTAGCTGTCATCCCAACCACACCACTCAGCTCCGACAGCTACCGACGAACTCTTCTATACCTTTTATCCATCCCGCCGGGCTATGGGATTTGCCGAGCCTGGCCGAAGATGCCCGAGAGCACCCGAAGTGACGCGAACATTTCCTATATACATTTATGTTGTATGAAATTTATTTAAAATATTTTTTTGTCAAAATTTTATTATTTTTGTGTTTTTGTTTGCATTTTTCATTACGATTATTTGGTAGTATTTTTTATTAAATTTACTTATGTCTGCCGGAATATATTTCAAAAAATAAAACTACGAAACCACAATCATGATGACAGTTGTCAGTGGTATTTCAATGTGAAAGTTTTATATTTATTGTGATACAGAAAAAGACGATTCCTACACAATTTCAGTGATTCGGAGAGCCCCAGAGCCGCGGCGTTCCATCTCGGGTCACCCTCGCGGTGCAAAAGCGCGCACGGGTCGACCTTAGACGATAGCAATGTCGATTTCCCAGTATTCTTTTTGCCGACATTCTGGTCTGCAGAGCTACGGGGAAACAGGAGCGGAAAACATTTCTCAATTGCCGCCCGAAGACCGAAGATCGTCTGTAGTGTTGTTATGTTTTCGTGTAAATAGTCTAGCGCGTGAAACTATCTGGAAGAAAATAAACGAGAAAATTAATTTTCAAATTAAATATTACTTACTTTATTAAATTACTTATTTCTACTGTGCTTCACTTACTCTACACTACTCAATACATCTAAATATTGACACTTATACTCCTACTCGCATGCCACTTGGTGGTATGCGGGAACTCAGTGGTCCGGCTCCGGCGGGATTCGAACCCTGAACACCCGCGTCACGTGCCACGAGTGCTCAGTAGCTGTCATCCCAACCACACCACTCAGCTCCGACAGCTACCGACGAACTCTTCTATACCTTTTATCCATCCCGCCGGGCTATGGGATTTGCCGAGCCTGGCCGAAGATGCCCGAGAGCACCCGAAGTGACGCGAACATTTCCTATATACATTTATGTTGTATGAAATTTATTTAAAATATTTTTTTGTCAAAATTTTATTATTTTTGTGTTTTTGTTTGCATTTTTCATTACGATTATTTTGTAGTATTTTTTATTAAATTTACTTATGTCTGCCGGAATATATTTCAAAAAATAAAACTACGAAACCACAATCATGATGACAGTTGTCAGTGGTATTTCAATGTGAAAGTTTTATATTTATTGTGATACAGAAAAAGACGATTCCTACACAATTTCAGTGATTCGGAGAGCCCCAGAGCCGCGGCGTTCCATCTCGGGTCACCCTCGCGGTGCAAAAGCGCGCACGGGTCGACCTTAGACGATAGCAATGTCGATTTCCCAGTATTCTTTTTGCCGACATTCTGGTCTGCAGAGCTACGGGGAAACAGGAGCGGAAAACATTTCTCAATTGCCGCCCGAAGACCGAAGATCGTCTGTAGTGTTGTTATGTTTTCGTGTATATAGTCTAGCGCGTGAAACTATCTGGAAGAAAATAAACGAGAAAATTAATTTCAAATTAAATATTACTTACTTTATTAAATTACTTATTTCTACTGTGCTTCACTTACTCTACACTACTCAATACATCTAAATATTGACACTTATACTCCTACTCGCATGCCACTTGGTGGTATGCGGGAACTCAGTGGTCCGGCTCCGGCGGGATTCGAACCCTGAACACCCGCGTCACGTGCCACGAGTGCTCAGTAGCTGTCATCCCAACCACACCACTCAGCTCCGACAGCTACCGACGAACTCTTCTATACCTTTTATCCATCCCGCCGGGCTATGGGATTTGCCGAGCCTGGCCGAAGATGCCCGAGAGCACCCGAAGTGACGCGAACATTTCCTATATATATTTATGTTGTATGAAATTTATTTAAAATATTTTTTTGTCAAAATTTTATTATTTTTGTGTTTTTTGTTTGCATTTTTCATTACGATTATTTTGTAGTATTTTTTATTAAATTTACTTATGTCTGCCGGAATATATTTCAAAAAATAAAACTACGAAACCACAATCATGATGACAGTTGTCAGTGGTATTTCAATGTGAAAGTTTTATATTTATTGTGATACAGAAAAAGACGATTCCTACACAATTTCAGTGATTCGGAGAGCCTCAGAGCCGCGGCGTTCCATCTCGGGTCACCCTCGCGGTGCAAAAGCGCGCACGGGTCGACCTTAGACGATAGCAATGTCGATTTCCCAGTATTCTTTTTGCCGACATTCTGGTCTGCAGAGCTACGGGGAAACAGGAGCGGAAAACATTTCTCAATTGCCGCCCGAAGACCGAAGATCGTCTGTAGTGTTGTTATGTTTTCGTGTATATAGTCTAGCGCGTGAAACTATCTGGAAGAAAATAAACGAGAAAATTAATTTCAAATTAAATATTACTTACTTTATTAAATTACTTATTTCTACTGTGCTTCACTTACTCTACACTACTCAATACATCTAAATATTGACACTTATACTCCTACTCGCATGCCACTTGGTGGTATGCGGGAACTCAGTGGTCCGGCTCCGGCGGGATTCGAACCCTGAACACCCGCGTCACGTGCCACGAGTGCTCAGTAGCTGTCATCCCAACCACACCACTCAGCTCCGACAGCTACCGACGAACTCTTCTATACCTTTTATCCATCCCGCCGGGCTATGGGATTTGCCGAGCCTGGCCGAAGATGCCCGAGAGCACCCGAAGTGACGCGAACATTTCCTATATATATTTATGTTGTATGAAATTTATTTAAAATATTTTTTTGTCAAAATTTTATTATTTTTGTGTTTTTTGTTTGCATTTTTCATTACGATTATTTTGTAGTATTTTTTATTAAATTTACTTATGTCTGCCGGAATATATTTCAAAAAATAAAACTACGAAACCACAATCATGATGACAGTTGTCAGTGGTATTTCAATGTGAAAGTTTTATATTTATTGTGATACAGAAAAAGACGATTCCTACACAATTTCAGTGATTCGGAGAGCCTCAGAGCCGCGGCGTTCCATCTCGGGTCACCCTCGCGGTGCAAAAGCGCGCGCGGGTCGACCTTAGACGATAGCAATGTCGATTTCCCAGTATTCTTTTTGCCGACATTCTGGTCTGCAGAGCTACGGGGAAACAGGAGCGGAAAACATTTCTCAATTGCCGCCCGAAGACCGAAGATCGTCTGTAGTGTTGTTATGTTTTCGTGTATATAGTCTAGCGCGTGAAACTATCTGGAAGAAAATAAACGAGAAAATTAATTTTCAAATTAAATATTACTTACTTTATTAAATTACTTATTTCTACTGTGCTTCACTTACTCTACACTACTCAATACATCTAAATATTGACACTTATACTCCTACGCGCATGCCACTTGGTGGTATGCGGGAACTCAGTGGTCCGGCTCCGGCGGGATTCGAACCCTGAACACCCGCGTCACGTGCCACGAGTGCTCAGTAGCTGTCATCCCAACCACACCACTCAGCTCCGACAGCTACCGACGAACTCTTCTATACCTTTTATCCATCCCGCCGGGCTATGGGATTTGCCGAGCCTGGCCGAAGATGCCCGAGAGCACCCGAAGTGACGCGAACATTTCCTATATACATTTATGTTGTATGAAATTTATTTAAAATATTTTTTTGTCAAAATTTTATTATTTTTGTGTTTTTGTTTGCATTTTTCATTACGATTATTTTGTAGTATTTTTTATTAAATTTACTTATGTCTGCCGGAATATATTTCAAAAAATAAAACTACGAAACCACAATCATGATGACAGTTGTCAGTGGTATTTCAATGTGAAAGTTTTATATTTATTGTGATACAGAAAAAGACGATTCCTACACAATTTCAGTGATTCGGAGAGCCCCAGAGCCGCGGCGTTCCATCTCGGGTCACCCTCGCGGTGCAAAAGCGCGCACGGGTCGACCTTAGACGATAGCAATGTCGATTTCCCAGTATTCTTTTTGCCGACATTCTGGTCTGCAGAGCTACGGGGAAACAGGAGCGGAAAACATTTCTCAATTGCCGCCCGAAGACCGAAGATCGTCTGTAGTGTTGTTATGTTTTCGTGTATATAGTCTAGCGCGTGAAACTATCTGGAAGAAAATAAACGAGAAAATTAATTTTCAAATTAAATATTACTTACTTTATTAAATTACTTATTTCTACTGTGCTTCACTTACTCTACACTACTCAATACATCTAAATATTGACACTTATACTCCTACTCGCATGCCACTTGGTGGTATGCGGGAACTCAGTGGTCCGGCTCCGGCGGGATTCGAACCCTGAACACCCGCGTCACGTGCCACGAGTGCTCAGTAGCTGTCATCCCAACCACACCACTCAGCTCCGACAGCTACCGACGAACTCTTCTATACCTTTTATCCATCCCGCCGGGCTATGGGATTTGCCGAGCCTGGCCGAAGATGCCCGAGAGCACCCGAAGTGACGCGAACATTTCCTATATACATTTATGTTGTATGAAATTTATTTAAAATATTTTTTTGTCAAAATTTTATTATTTTTGTGTTTTTGTTTGCATTTTTCATTACGATTATTTGGTAGTATTTTTTATTAAATTTACTTATGTCTGCCGGAATATATTTAAAAAAATAAAACTACGAAACCACAATCATGATGACAGTTGTCAGTGGTATTTCAATGTGAAAGTTTTATATTTATTGTGATACAGAAAAAGACGATTCCTACACAATTTCAGTGATTCGGAGAGCCCCAGAGCCGCGGCGTTCCATCTCGGGTCACCCTCGCGGTGCAAAAGCGCGCACGGGTCGACCTTAGACGATAGCAATGTCGATTTCCCAGTATTCTTTTTGCCGACATTCTGGTCTGCAGAGCTACGGGGAAACAGGAGCGGAAAACATTTCTCAATTGCCGCCCGAAGACCGAAGATCGTCTGTAGTGTTGTTATGTTTTCGTGTAAATAGTCTAGCGCGTGAAACTATCTGGAAGAAAATAAACGAGAAAATTAATTTTCAAATTAAATATTACTTACTTTATTAAATTACTTATTTCTACTGTGCTTCACTTACTCTACACTACTCAATACATCTAAATATTGACACTTATACTCCTACTCGCATGCCACTTGGTGGTATGCGGGAACTCAGTGGTCCGGCTCCGGCGGGATTCGAACCCTGAACACCCGCGTCACGTGCCACGAGTGCTCAGTAGCTGTCATCCCAACCACACCACTCAGCTCCGACAGCTACCGACGAACTCTTCTATACCTTTTATCCATCCCGCCGGGCTATGGGATTTGCCGAGCCTGGCCGAAGATGCCCGAGAGCACCCGAAGTGACGCGAACATTTCCTATATACATTTATGTTGTATGAAATTTATTTAAAATATTTTTTTGTCAAAATTTTATTATTTTTGTGTTTTTGTTTGCATTTTTCATTACGATTATTTTGTAGTATTTTTTATTAAATTTACTTATGTCTGCCGGAATATATTTCAAAAAATAAAACTACGAAACCACAATCATGATGACAGTTGTCAGTGGTATTTCAATGTGAAAGTTTTATATTTATTGTGATACAGAAAAAGACGATTCCTACACAATTTCAGTGATTCGGAGAGCCCCAGAGCCGCGGCGTTCCATCTCGGGTCACCCTCGCGGTGCAAAAGCGCGCACGGGTCGACCTTAGACGATAGCAATGTCGATTTCCCAGTATTCTTTTTGCCGACATTCTGGTCTGCAGAGCTACGGGGAAACAGGAGCGGAAAACATTTCTCAATTGCCGCCCGAAGACCGAAGATCGTCTGTAGTGTTGTTATGTTTTCGTGTAAATAGTCTAGCGCGTGAAACTATCTGGAAGAAAATAAACGAGAAAATTAATTTTCAAATTAAATATTACTTACTTTATTAAATTACTTATTTCTACTGTGCTTCACTTACTCTACACTACTCAATACATCTAAATATTGACACTTATACTCCTACTCGCATGCCACTTGGTGGTATGCGGGAACTCAGTGGTCCGGCTCCGGCGGGATTCGAACCCTGAACACCCGCGTCACGTGCCACGAGTGCTCAGTAGCTGTCATCCCAACCACACCACTCAGCTCCGACAGCTACCGACGAACTCTTCTATACCTTTTATCCATCCCGCCGGGCTATGGGATTTGCCGAGCCTGGCCGAAGATGCCCGAGAGCACCCGAAGTGACGCGAACATTTCCTATATACATTTATGTTGTATGAAATTTATTTAAAATATTTCTTTGTCAAAATTTTATTATTTTTGAGTTTTTTGTTTGCATTTTTCATTACGATTATTTTGTAGTATTTTTTATTAAATTTACTTATGTCTGCCGGAATATATTTCAAAAAATAAAACTACGAAACCACAATCATGATGACAGTTGTCAGTGGTATTTCAATGTGAAAGTTTTATATTTATTGTGATACAGAAAAAGACGATTCCTCACAATTTCAGTGATTCGGAGAACCCCAGAGCCGCGGCGTTCCATCTCGGGTCACCCTCGCGGTGCAAAAGCGCGCACGGGTCGACCTTAGACGATAGCAATGTCGATTTCCCAGTATTCTTTTTGCCGACATTCTGGTCTGCAGAGCTACGGGGAAACAGGAGCGGAAAACATTTCTCAATTGCCGCCCGAAGACCGAAGATCGTCTGTAGTGTTGTTATGTTTTCGTGTATATAGTCTAGCGCGTGAAACTATCTGGAAGAAAATAAACGAGAAAATTAATTTTCAAATTAAATATTACTTACTTTATTAAATTACTTATTTCTACTGTGCTTCACTTACTCTACACTACTCAATACATCTAAATATTGACACTTATACTCCTACACGCATGCCACTTGGTGGTATGCGGGAACTCAGTGGTCCGGCTCCGGCGGGATTCGAACCCTGAACACCCGCGTCACGTGCCACGAGTGCTCAGTAGCTGTCATCCCAACCACACCACTCAGCTCCGACAGCTACCGACGAACTCTTCTATACCTTTTATCCATCCCGCCGGGCTATGGGATTTGCCGAGCCTGGCCGAAGATGCCCGAGAGCACCCGAAGTGACGCGAACATTTCCTATATACATTTATGTTGTATGAAATTTATTTAAAATATTTTTTTGTCAAAATTTTATTATTTTTGTGTTTTTGTTTGCATTTTTCATTACGATTATTTTGTAGTATTTTTTATTAAATTTACTTATGTCTGCCGGAATATATTTCAAAAAATAAAACTACGAAACCACAATCATGATGACAGTTGTCAGTGGTATTTCAATGTGAAAGTTTTATATTTTATTAAAACACTGAATTAAAATTGAAAATGTTTATTTTTAGTTTTATATATTTTAATTGTCAAACTCTCTCTCTCAAAAGCGCGCGAAAATTTGGCGCCACTCTCCTCACCGCACCGCTACTTCACCGCCCACAGATAATAAAACATAAGCTCCTCAACACACTGTTACAGTCGGCTATCCTGAAACAATTGCGCCGCAATTGGCGAAAAAATATGTCTTAGCTCTCTAAAAGGTCAATTAAATCATCTCTAGTAACTACTTCTTCATCACTACTAGGTTCACTTAGAGGTGGTGCGCTATAGTACGGCCGTAATGAGTCTGCTGCAACAACTCCAGAGAATTTTTTTGTACCCTCTCATTCCTTGTATACTACCAATTTTATATCTACTATTATTTAAAACTTCTTGCACAATATACGGACCAGAGTATAAAACTTGCAATTTAGTATTAACATCTTTAACTTCTCCACCAGTAGGAGCCTGTTTCCATAACACTAAATCCCCTTTTTTGAATATCTTTTCAATTTTATGTCTTTTATCGTAATTACGTTTCATCATTTCTGCCCTTTTGTGCAATCTATCAGAAGCAATATTTCTTTTTTGTGTTACATGAAGTGAATCTCCATTACCCCTTAAATTTGGTAGCAATCGACCTCTATGGCTAAACATAATTTCGTATGGATGAAACCCTATCGCCTCACTTCGTGTATTATTCATTCCCCAAACGACGTCAGGCAAACATTCAGTCCACATATTCGGATCCCTATTTCGTGTACGCAATGCATCCAACAGTGTACGATTATAGCGCTCGACTTGACCATTCGCACGCGGGCATGCGATAGCGTTTAAAGTATGATGTAACTGATTCTCCTGTACAAAATTTTTAAAAGCTCTGCTAGTAAACGCCAAATTTCGATCAGATACGATCCTTCTAGGATAACCAAACATACTGAACACGTCTTTGAGAATAGTAATAGTTTCTACAGAATTAATTGTTCGGCTAGGTCGAGCAATGACATATTTAGAGAATGAATCCACGATCATTAATATATACCTAAAACCATATTTCGTTTTGCTAAATGGACCTAAATGATCTATATGAATAGTATCCATAGGAACTGCAGGCTTTGGAATAGGATGCAAAGCTCCCTCAGGCTTCCCATACTCACCCTTGCCATAAGCACAAGCTAGACAAGAACGCACATATTTTTTTATAAATCTAGTCATTTTTGGGAACCAATAGTCAGATTTGATTACTTCTTCACAACGTTTAAGACCCACATGACCTATCTGATCGTGAAATTTTTGCATAAGTTTCCACCTTGCGAATGCAGGAACAACTAATTTATTTCCATTCAGTGTTTTTCTATATAGACGATTATTAAGTATTTTATAATTATTTATGACATCGTTACAAGCATTGCCTTCTGTTATTTGTTTAATAATGTTACGTAACTTATCATCCTGCATTTGCACGGTTAAAAACCAATCATCTGCTGATATGACATTTATGTTAATAACTTTTTCTTTTTCATTGAAATTATTGTTACTCTCAATGCCCAAACCGTCACTCTGAACAGGATTCCTACTTAAAGCATCGACATGCTTCATACGTTCCCCAGCCCTGTACTCAATTTCTATGTCAAATTCCTGGATAGTCAACCACCACCGAGCAATTCTAGGCACTAAATCTTTCTTAGTCAAGGAATACCTTACTGCTGAACAATCGGTAACAACTTTCACGGGCTTCCCCAAAATATAAACACGAAAATGCTTTAACGATTCAACAACAGCTAAAGTTTCAAGCTCGTAAGAATGGTATATGGATTCTTCTCGACTAGTGACCCGGCTAAAATAAAAAACTGGTTTTAAATCTCCATTTATTTGTTTTTGTAACAAAATTCCAGCAATACCATCCTTACTAGCATCAGTGTGTATCTCTGAAAGTAAATTTATATCGAAAAGTGCCAGAACAGGTCGCGAGCACAAGTGATGCTTCAATGTATTAAAACTTTTTGAATGTTCAGTTCCCCATGACCATTCAGAAGACTTTTTCGTAAGATTTGTCAAAGGTTTCGCTGTCAAAGCAAATCCTCTGATAAATTTACGAAAATAACTGCATAAACCCAAAAATTGTCGTAATTCATGTAAATTGGACGGTACTTTGAAATTATCAACTGCTCTAATTTTTTCATTCCCCGGTCTTATTCCACTTGAACTAATATCATAGCCTAAAAATGACACTTCGGTTTTTAAAAATGAACATTTTTTAATATTTAATTTCAGATTGCATTCTCTTATTTTAATTAAAACTTTTTCCAGTAATTGTAGTGCACTGGCAGTGGTACAACTAGATAGTAGCATATCATCCATGAATACAACCAAATCTTCGCTACCTACCAGTTTTACTAATTTTTGCATGACCCGCATAAAAACTGCTGGCGCATTAGCAAGCCCAAATGGCATCCTTGTATATTCGTACAAACCGTCAGGGGTAACAAAAGCCGTCTTATGAATTGAATCTGAACTAATTTTTACATGATGATAACCAGAGTACAAGTCCAAATTCGTAAAATAATGTTTACCTGCTAATTTTGACAACTGATCGTCTATATGAGGCATAGGAAATCTTTCTTTAACTGTAATTGCGTTAAGTGATCTATAGTCTACACATAATCTGTAGTCGCCATTCTTTTTTTTCACAAGTATAATCGGGGACGCGTACTCAGAAGACGATTCTCGTATAATATTACTTTCTAACATTTCATGTATTTTATTAGCAACTATACCTCTCTCTACATGAGCTAATCTATAAGGTTTTCTATTAATAGGAGTAGTATTAGAGGATAATTTAATATGCATTTCTCCTAGATTTGTCAACCCTAACTCTTGAGGACAACTAGCAAAGCAATCTGAATAAGTTTTTAACAAATCTACTAAAATATTTTTATCATTATTATTAATGTTTCCAATATTGATCTCGTTTAATTTAATACCGCCTATACTGTCCGACAATATATTTTCATTCTCACCTCTCCTCATTAAAAGTAAGTTGCCACTCACCTCTAGAATCTCGTCACACCTCTCTGCTCTAGTGATAATCTCGCCTTTTTTCCATGTTATTGAAGTGTTGCCAATATTACATACTCGCAAATAGCCGCGGCCGTCCCGAAGAATACTGCTAGCAATTGCGTAGACCACATTGCCCAAGCTGTATCGCCTTGGCTTAGTTGTTACATCGCCACTTGGAAAACCTTCCACTACTACCTGGATTAGGCTATCACCAATAGGAATCTCAGCATCACTTGCTACAAGTACTTTTAAACTATTTGGCTCTTCAATTGTATCTATTGAGTTTAACGTGTTCGGGGATAACATTCGCAATATTGCGCCTTTCTTTGATACATTCATCGTGACACTAGCATTATTAATAACGGGTTGTCCAACAATCAGTACTATGTCTCCCAAATCAACATCCGTCGCCATAGCAGTGGTTTTGATTTGAACATCATCCACAGTTAGATTGAATTCAACTTCTCCTATTGCTTTTACTGAACTACCTGTGAAACCTTTTAAAATAAATGATGTAGGATTTAACTTAAGCTTCATAGCCTCAGCAGCTCTTTCAGCTATGACATTCATTTCACTGCCTGTATCCACATACGCCTTTACGTAAACATCATTCACTTTGGCAATTTTCTTATATGCTTCGTTCAAATTGGATAAAATTTGTATTTTCTTAGCAGCATCGGTAAGCTCTGACGTAACCTGCGTGCAGTTAGTCGCCACATGACCAATTTTACCACATCGATAACATTTACGGTTTTCTGGCCTAGAACAATTCGGGGCAACATGTCCACTCTCATTGCACCGAAAACAAACTGGTATATGTTGACTCTTATACTCTTTAGAATTACCAGTCACCCGTGGCCCGTTGAGCGTCTTGACCAATGGCGTATTTATTACCCTTGGTTGATAGGTATCAAAAGCTGACAAAAAACCCTCGTATAGCTCATCAGGTCTAGAGCATTGAAATGCTTGTGCGTTCGTCTGTAGTTCTATTGGTAGCCCCCTTATTATACAAGATACAGAGGCCTGGTCACTCAATTGGCACCTAAAGCACATGGCTAACTTTTCCTGGTAATACTTGGTCATAGTTTCACCTGAATATTTTTTTCTGTTCATTAATTCATCTAAAAGAGTAGCATAATCGTGATGCCGCGGAAATGCTTTTGTCAGCAACGACTTCCATTCCTCCCAGGAGTGATTATATGACTCCAAGCGATTAAACCAAACACGAGCCTGGCCTTGCAGTTTAGATTGAAGATTAAAAGATTTTACTTCCTCACTCCAATTATATATTTCGCCTAATTGCTCAATTTTATTTATCCAATTCTTAACATTTAAATCCCTATTGTCAGGATCGAAGTCCGGTATTAGCTTCGCGGTATTTTGTAAGCTGACTTCACTATTCACTAACATTTTGATGGCTTTTTCGTGTACCAAGTTATTTATTGGTTTGTTACAAAAATTCCCGCTTACTTGATCATTCCTTCCTTTCTTTGACCGCACATAATATCCCTTTATATCTTTTACTCTCTTCATTTTATAATTGGTACGAAATGCCACTTCTGAATATTAAAACACTGAATTAAAATTGAAAATGTTTATTTTTAGTTTTATATATTTTAATTGTCAAACTCTCTCTCTCAAAAGCGCGCGAAAATTTGGCGCCACTCTCCTCACCGCACCGCTACTTCACCGCCCACAGATAATAAAACATAAGCTCCTCAACACACTGTTACAATTTATTGTGATACAGAAAAAGACGACTCCTACACAATTTCAGTGATTCGGAGAGCCCCAGAGCCGCGGCGTTCCATCTCGGGTCACCCTCGCGGTGCAAAAGCGCGCACGGGTCGACCTTAGACGATAGCAATGTCGATTTCCCAGTATTCTTTTTGCCGACATTCTGGTCTGCAGAGCTACGGGGAAACAGGAGCGGAAAACATTTCTCAATTGCCGCCCGAAGACCGAAGATCGTCTGTAGTGTTGTTATGTTTTCGTGTATATAGTCTAGCGCGTGAAACTATCTGGAAGAAAATAAACGAGAAAATTAATTTTCAAATTAAATATTACTTACTTTATTAAATTACTTATTTCTACTGTGCTTCACTTACTCTACACTACTCAATACATCTAAATATTGACACTTTACTCCTACGCGCATGCCACTTGGTGGTATGCGGGAACTCAGTGGTCCGGCTCCGGCGGGATTCGAACCCTGAACACCCGCGTCACGTGCCACGAGTGCTCAGTAGCTGTCATCCCAACCACACCACTCAGCTCCGACAGCTACCGACGAACTCTTCTATACCTTTTATCCATCCCGCCGGGCTATGGGATTTGCCGAGCCTGGCCGAAGATGCCCGAGAGCACCCGAAGTGACGCGAACATTTCCTATATATATTTATGTTGTATGAAATTTATTTAAAATATTTTTTCGTCAAAATTTTATTATTTTTGTGTTTTTTGTTTGCATTTTTCATTACGATTATTTTGTAGTATTTTTTATTAAATTTACTTATGTCTGCCGGAATATATTTCAAAAAATAAAACTACGAAACCACAATCATGATGACAGTTGTCAGTGGTATTTCAATGTGAAAGTTTTATATTTATTGTGATACAGAAAAAGACGATTCCTACACAATTTCAGTGATTCGGAGAGCCCCAGAGCCGCGGCGTTCCATCTCGGGTCACCCTCGCGGTGCAAAAGCGCGCACGGGTCGACCTTAGACGATAGCAATGTCGATTTCCCAGTATTCTTTTTGCCGACATTCTGGTCTGCAGAGCTACGGGGAAACAGGAGCGGAAAACATTTCTCAATTGCCGCCCGAAGACCGAAGATCGTCTGTAGTGTTGTTATGTTTTCGTGTATATAGTCTAGCGCGTGAAACTATCTGGAAGAAAATAAACGAGAAAATTAATTTTCAAATTAAATATTACTTACTTTATTCAATTACTTATTTCTACTGTGCTTCACTTACTCTACACTACTCAATACATCTAAATATTGACACTTATACTCCTACTCGCATGCTACTTGGTGGTATGCGGGAACTCAGTGGTCCGGCTCCGGCGGGATTCGAACCCTGAACACCCGCGTCACGTGCCACGAGTGCTCAGTAGCTGTCATCCCAACCACACCACTCAGCTCCGACAGCTACCGACGAACTCTTCTATACCTTTTATCCATCCCGCCGGGCTATGGGATTTGCCGAGCCTGGCCGAAGATGCCCGAGAGCACCCGAAGTGACGCGAACATTTCCTATATACATTTATGTTGTATGAAATTTATTTAAAATATTTTTTTGTCAAAATTTTATTATTTTTGAGTTTTTTGTTTGCATTTTTCATTACGATTATTTTGTAGTATTTTTTATTAAATTTACTTATGTCTGCCGGAATATATTTCAAAAAATAAAACTACGAAACCACAATCATGATGACAGTTGTCAGTGGTATTTCAATGTGAAAGTTTTATATTTATTGTGATACAGAAAAAGACGATTCCTACACAATTTCAGTGATTCGGAGAGCCCCAGAGCCGCGGCGTTCCATCTCGGGTCACCCTCGCGGTGCAAAAGCGCGCACGGGTCGACCTTAGACGATAGCAATGTCGATTTCCCAGTATTCTTTTTGCCGACATTCTGGTCTGCAGAGCTACGGGGAAACAGGAGCGGAAAACATTTCTCAATTGCCGCCCGAAGACCGAAGATCGTCTGTAGTGTTGTTATGTTTTCGTGTATATAGTCTAGCGCGTGAAACTATCTGGAAGAAAATAAACGAGAAAATTAATTTTCAAATTAAATATTACTTACTTTATTAAATTACTTATTTCTACTGTGCTTCACTTACTCTACACTACTCAATACATCTAAATATTGACACTTATACTCCTACGCGCATGCCACTTGGTGGTATGCGGGAACTCAGTGGTCCGGCTCCGGCGGGATTCGAACCCTGAACACCCGCGTCACGTGCCACGAGTGCTCAGTAGCTGTCATCCCAACCACACCACTCAGCTCCGACAGCTACCGACGAACTCTTCTATACCTTTTATCCATCCCGCCGGGCTATGGGATTTGCCGAGCCTGGCCGAAGATGCCCGAGAGCACCCGAAGTGACGCGAACATTTCCTATATATATTTATGTTGTATGAAATTTATTTAAAATATTTTTTTGTAAATTTTTTTTTGAATTTTTGTGTTTTTTGTTTGCATTTTTCATTACGATTATTTTGTAGTATTTTTTATTAAATTTACTTATGTCTGCCGGAATATATTTCAAAAAATAAAACTACGAAACCACAATCATGATGACAGTTGTCAGTGGTATTTCAATGTGAAAGTTTTATATTTATTGTGATACAGAAAAAGACGATTCCTACACAATTTCAGTGATTCGGAGAGCCCCAGAGCCGCGGCGTTCCATCTCGGGTCACCCTCGCGGTGCAAAAGCGCGCACGGGTCGACCTTAGACGATAGCAATGTCGATTTCCCAGTATTCTTTTTGCCGACATTCTGGTCTGCAGAGCTACGGGGAAACAGGAGCGGAAAACATTTCTCAATTGCCGCCCGAAGACCGAAGATCGTCTGTAGTGTTGTTATGTTTTCGTGTATATAGTCTAGCGCGTGAAACTATCTGGAAGAAAATAAACGAGAAAATTAATTTTCAAATTAAATATTACTTACTTTATTAAATTACTTATTTCTACTGTGCTTCACTTACTCTACACTACTCAATACATCTAAATATTGACACTTATACTCCTACGCGCATGCCACTTGGTGGTATGCGGGAACTCAGTGGTCCGGCTCCGGCGGGATTCGAACCCTGAACACCCGCGTCACGTGCCACGAGTGCTCAGTAGCTGTCATCCCAACCACACCACTCAGCTCCGACAGCTACCGACGAACTCTTCTATACGTTTTATCCATCCCGCCGGGCTATGGGATTTGCCGAGCCTGGCCGAAGATGCCCGAGAGCACCCGAAGTGACGCGAACATTTCCTATATACATTTATGTTGTATGAAATTTATTTAAAATATTTTTTTGTCAATTTTTTTTTATTTTTGTGTTTTTTGTTTGCATTTTTCATTACGATTATTTTGTAGTATTTTTTATTAAATTTACTTATGTCTGCCGGAATATATTTCAAAAAATAAAACTACGAAACCACAATCATGATGACAGTTGTCAGTGGTATTTCAATGTGAAACTTTTAAAATTTATTGTGATACAGAAAAAGACGATTCCTACACAATTTCAGTGATTCGGAGAGCCCCAGAGCCGCGGCGTTCCATCTCGGGTCACCCTCGCGGTGCAAAAGCGCGCACGGGTCGACCTTAGACGATAGCAATGTCGATTTCCCAGTATTCTTTTTGCCGACATTCTGGTCTGCAGAGCTACGGGGAAACAGGAGCGGAAAACATTTCTCAATTGCCGCCCGAAGACCGAAGATCGTCTGTAGTGTTGTTATGTTTTCGTGTCTAGCGCGTGAAACTATCTGGAAGAAAATAAACGAGAAAATTAATTTTCAAATTAAATATTACTTACTTTATTAAATTACTTATTTCTACTGTGCTTCACTTACTCTACAGTACTCAATACATCTAAATATTGACACTTATACTCCTACTCGCATGCCACTTGGTGGTATGCGGGAACTCAGTGGTCCGGCTCCGGCGGGATTCGAACCCTGAACACCCGCGTCACGTGCCACGAGTGCTCAGTAGCTGTCATCCCAACCACACCACTCAGCTCCGACAGCTACCGAGTCGTTGGTCTTCTTCTCGCGGAGTACAGCTCCGCGGGGAAACTTGCTGAGGGCCTTGCCCTTTTCAAGTGGGGTGCCACCGCTGCCCGTAAACACAGGCAGGTCATTGGGGGTTGGTTTGCCAGGGTGAGTATTTTTTTTTTTTTTTTTTTTTTTTTTTTTTTTTTTTTTTTTATATAGATATATATTTCTCTTTATATAAATCATCTTTTTTCAAAATAAAATATTTTATATATATGTATCTCTTTCTTTTCCATAATTTTTTTGTCTCTTTTTCTTTTTTTTGAAATACCCCCTGGCAACCTTACAAAAATGTGGGACTCTGTGAGGGTGACTGTTTGTGCAGTATTATGTGTCTCGTTGTTTATGTTTTGTATGAGTGAAATGTGGTGTGTAATGTTGGTGAGTGATGTTGTGTGTAGTGTTGTGTTATGGGAGTTCTGTGTGGGCGGCACCAAGATCTCGCAAGTGCGGGAATCGCGCCGCGTCGACACGCTCGAACATCTGCGTGGCGAGGCGGCAAATAAAGTCGTCCAGGCTCTCGACTCGAAGATCGCGCTGGAGGACCGTGTTCCTGACGCACCACGGCGCACCAGTAATCCTGCGCAGCGCTAGCGACTGTACCGCCCGCAGACGTTTGCGGAGCGGTTCACTCGCCAGCGCATACCAGGCCGGCGCCGCGTACGTCAGGCGAGAGCGGATGTACTGCAGGTACACGGCCCTTTTCATACCCAGCGGGAGCTTCGATGAGAGCACTGGGCGAAGGAGGAAGCTAGCAGACCTCGCCGACGCGATGACTGCGTCCACGTGGGGTCGCATGCTGAGCCGGTGATCCAGCGTCACACCTAGGTACTTAGCCCGGGTGGACCACTGGATTGCGCTGCCGAGAAGCTTCAATGTAGGGTCACCTGGTGAACTGCCCCCCAGTCTAAGGGCCTGGGTTTTACCCACGTTCACCGATAACCGCCACTTCGCGAGCCATTCGGGGAGAGCATCGAGGGCGCGTTGCATTTTCAACGCGGCGTGTGCGACGTTTAGTGACGTCGTCACGTACGCCGCGTCGTCCGCATAAAGGGCGAGCGATGCCCCCCCTGCCGCGGGGATGTCGTCGGTGTACGCGGAGTAACACGCTGGGGACAAGCAGCTCCCCTGCGGGACGCCAGCTGCTATGGGTCGTTCCGCGGAGAGTGTCCCGTCGACCACTACTCTGAAGCTTCTATCCTTCAAGAAGCTGGAAATCACCTTGACGATACGCCTGGGCGACGACGACTGCGACATCTTGTACAACAAGCCGTCGTGCCAAACACGGTCGAACGCCTTTTCCATGTCCAGGAATACCGCACACACGCGCTCTTTTTTGTTTAGCGCGTTTGTAATGTGGTGCAGTACCCTGGCTAACTGGAGTGTCGTGGAGTGTTCCGGCCGAAACCCGAATTGTTCCGGTCTGGGAGTCAGATGGGGGGTAAGGTGTTGCAACAGGAGCTTCTCAAACACCTTGGAGACGCATGGTAGTAATGTAATCGGCCTATAGCTCTCAGGCTTCAGGATGCTTTTCCCCGGCTTGGGCAACATAATAACGTGCCCAATTTTCCATATGTGCGGGAATGTCCCCGTGCGCAGTATCCCGTTGAATAAGCGAGTCACAGCCCCCACCGTCCTCCTAGGGAGGTGGCGGAGGGCTGTGTTCGTTATACGGTCCGCGCCGGGAGCCTTTCTGGCTTGAGTCCTTTCAATCGCACGCTGGACCATGCTCGGGGAGAAGACGACGGGGTCTTCTTCTGGAGCTATAGGCGGTGCGAAGTATTCTTTGAGGTGGAGCTCGACTGTTGCAACGTGCTCCGGTTGCGATGACGGGTTCGGCCGAAACTGGCGTTCCAGGTGTTCGGCGAAGATCTCTGCCCGATCTTCCGCCCTGTAGCGCGGCGTACCATCCGCATGCGTAAGAGGGCGAACCGGTGGCTGGGAGTTCGACAACTGGCGACAAAGTCTATGCAGTGACGGCCAGTCGTCGTGTGCGCCGAGTATGCGCGACTCCCAACTTTCGGTGGCATGCGTTATCAACTCGGCCCGGAGCCTCTCAATGGCCCGGTTGAGGAGGGCCTTCTGGCGCGGGCACCTAGACCTCAGCCAGCTCCTCGCAAGGCGCCTTTTATGCTCAATGAGCCGTCGGATGTGGGGTGGCAGGGGTGGTAAACTCCCCTGCGCTGGGAGCTCGGTTGTGGCATGCACCAAGGCGCCCTGAATGCTGGCGGTGAGGTCAACCGCTAGCCGGTCGACGTCCTCCCCCGTGCAGGCGGGCCGAGTTGGTGTGGTGGTCTCCAGGTACTCCTTGAAGGAGGCCCAATCCGTTTTACGACGGGGCTTCAATGGCGAGACTCTGACGGGTGACTTCGCCAGGACCAGCAGGACGGGGACATGGTCGGACCCCATGCCGTCCTGCAGCGACTCGAGTGTGGGCTGTGCTCCGAGACCGCGGAGCACTGCGACATCGATGACGTCAGGCGCTTGCGCCTGGTTATCGGGGTAGTGGGTCGGGCACTCAGGTCCCCTTACCTCATACCCACGGTGCTCGGCGTCGTCGAAAAGGCGTCGTCCATTCCACGTTGCGTGGTTGCTATTCCACCCCGGATGCTTTGCGTTCCAGTCGCCCGCTGCAATAGTCGGTTGCGGCGCGTCCAGCAGTTTGTGGACGTCGGCCAGCACCAACCTGCCACCCGGCGGCCGGTATACGCTAAAGATCCGGAGTGGGGAGTCGCCTATGCATGCCTCGATACCGAGGGCATGCATAGCTTCCAGTTTGACTGGTGGAAGAGGCTGGTGGACGATCCTTCTACGAACAAGCACAGCCAGCCCTCTATAGGCGTGACCCGAGTCGTTAGTCTCGTCCTGGCGGTATACGTTGTATCCTGGCATCTTAAAGTGGTCCGACGAGGACAGGAGAGTCTCGCAGATCAAAGCCACGTCGACGTCCTGTTCCCGCAGGAGGAGTCGGAGGAGGGCGGACTTTTTAATAAGGCCGCGGATATTCCAAAAGATTATCCGCAGCGGCTTACCGTCCATAATGGGACGATATTTTATCGACGCCGCTGCGGATCGCTGGCCCAATATCCTGGCCCTCACCCATGGCCACGATCACCAGCTGCAGCATCTTCGTTAGGTCCTGCAACACCTGGAGTTGGGTGTTGCAGGCCTGTTCTCCTCCGCCGCTCTTTTCTTTACGAGCGGGAGCGGCGGGTTTGGCGGTCTTCTTTTTCTGCTGTTTAGCTACAGCTGGATCGGGTTTGGCGGAGGAGGGTGGGGCTTTGCCCTTCTTGCCCTTCTTTTTATTTCTCCGACTCTTCTTGAGCGGAGCTCCGCGATCTGTCGGCCCGTTGGCCGCGGCCATGAGGGAGCCCTCGTGATGCTCCTCCACTTGCCGCGGCTGTACAGGGCCGGCAGATGGGCCTCTTTTCTTCTCCGCTTTCGCGGAGAGGGCCACCGTTCCTGCACGCATATTCCGCGCTTCCCGCTTAAAAGCGGGGCAGGAAGAATGGTTAGCCGGGTGCGGTCCGCCACAGTTCACACAAGTGGCGGGTTCCTCTCTGGGACGCGGGCACTGGTAGGCGGCGTGGCTTTCGCCGCACCGCACGCAGGCAATCTCCCGGTGACAGTTGTGTGAACTGTGCCGGAACTTCTGGCATCGGTGGCATTGGGCGGGCCCCTTTTTGCCGCGCCATGCCTCTATTTTAATGCCGGGCATGCACAGTAACTCCTTCTGCGCATAGATGCCCGGCAAGAGACCTTCGGTCCTTTTGAGGATGGCCAGAAATATACATCCTGGCCGTCCTCCACGGGCCCGGATGGCGCGGACAAACTCGGGGACATACCCGAGGCCGCGGAGCTCCTCCTCGATCTCCTGGGGCGGCGTATCTGCTGGTAGCCCCCTGATGGCTACCCTCACGCTTTGCTCCGCGGGCAGAGAGTACGTGAACCAGGATATTTTCTCCCGGGACTCCAGCGCGGTAAGGTACGATTGTACCGTCCGATACTCGCCGGAGTCCTTCGGGGAGAACCTGACTCCCTGCCCGTACGGGCGCGCGTTGGGTGCTCTACCCAATTTGGCTTTCAGCTCCCTAAAATGGAAGCTCCAATTGGGGAGCTTCTCGACCACCAGGGGGGGGAATCTAGATTGGGCCTTTTGGGCCTGCGGGGCCGTACCTGCGGCGCTGGTGCTCGGTGCGGGTGCGGGTGCGGCTGCGGCGGCGGGTCCAGCGGGCCCGGTCCTCGGCGGCGCGGCGGGAAGCGCGCTTGTGGCCGTGGGTCCGGGCACCGCTGGTCCGCCAGCCGGTGCCGCACTTGTGTGGGTATGCGGAAATTGTGTAACTACCTGTTTAGTGTTAGGTGTAAAAGTTAACAATTTTGGGGTACCTGCTGTTGTTCCGGGCAGGAGGGTAGTCGGCGGGGTGCGTGGCAGCAAGGGAGGGCGCGGCACACCGGCAGCCGCCGCCGCAAAGGAGTACGGCGTTGGCGGTGGCGCTCTCCTCTCCTCTGCAGTGTGGTGTTCCTGGGAGGGGCCGGGGTCCGAGAAGATCCTCTGGACCCCGGGAGTTCTGCTGCGGAGGCGCGGGTCTTTGGTGTTAGGGCGCTTAGCGTCCCTCCGTCGATCCGCCTCCTCTTCGGGGCTCCTCTTGCGGCGCTCCGGAATTCTGGCTTCCTCGTCCAGATACTGACTCCAGAATTCCGCGACCGCACGCTCCTCCGGAGTCGCCCTGTGGGCGGCGATCTTACAGAAGAACGCCGTAATCGTCTTCTTAAATTCATCCGGCGTCACGTCGGGAGACAGCAACTGCGACTCCAGAAGACGGTCGTATTTCTCCCTCGTGCCTGGGGAGAATTCCGCCAGCCACTCCGGGCAACGACCTGCCTTCGGAGTCTGCGGGGGCGCAGCTGCCTCACGTTCAGCTGCGATGATTTTCGGAGGTGGGAACGCCGGGCGCGTCATGCGAGCCCCTGTCGCGAATTGCGGCATGGGCGGTGCAGACGGCCCAGGCGTTCGTGGAATGTCCGGTGTTTGCGTCCCGGATGGACGCAGCGGCCCTGCCTCACGCGACCCCGAAGGGCGCGGTGGCTGGGCGACCTGCGACCCAGACGGGCGCGACGAGTCTAAGGGCCGCGATCCGGATGGACGCGGCGGGTCGGCGGCACGCAACCCAATTGGGAGCGGCGGCTCGACATGCCGCGACCCAGACGGACGCGGCCTGGAGGCGTCCACTGGACGCGGGAGTCCCGAGGGCCGTGGAGTGATTTGGGGAGCGCGCTGCACTGTAGTGAGCGGCTCACCCAAGTTACCATCGGCTCCCGTCGAGTTCCTCCTGACGGTGGCGGCTGCTTCTTCCTCTTCCCCTCCCTCCAGCACGCGCACCACACGCGCCGTCCTGCGGGTGCCGGAGCGCCCGCGGGTGCGCGATGTGTCGCGCTGCGGCAGGGGTGGCGGGGCTGGGCCACGGGGGTCCTCCTCATCTTGGGGCATCTTCTCGCGCGCTGAGCTGGCGCCGCGGTCCAGCTGGGACCCGCGGCGCGGATGCGGCTCTGCTGGGCGATCTCCTCTTACACTATCGTTCTGTCCTTGTCTACCACCGATATTATAATAATATGGGGTAGACAAGGAAAATATTAATGCTCACGAGCGTGGGTATTCGCTAAGCGAAAACCGCGAGAGTGGCTACCGACAGCTACCGACGAACTCTTCTACACCTTTTATCTATCCCGCCGGGCTATGGGATTTGCCGAGCCTGGCCGAAGATGCCCGAGGGCACCCGAAGTGACGCGAACATTTCCTATATATATATTGACAATAATATACATAAATGATTCAGAGTTACCATGTAAATCTGTTTATTATATTTATCTTGAATAAACTATCTATGTAAAACTGCAAAACCTCCACCTCTTTCGCTGTCCTATATAAGTAACAAGAGTAACTTTTGGCATTGTTGAAAATATATCTTTCTAGCTATTTCTACTATTTATGATTTTGCTTGAGCTTACAAAATAGTGCAATATATAAAATATTACCTCAACACTTGGTTTCATAATATAGACATTTGTAGTAGTGTAGCATTCTTGCAGACGTGACAAGCAAGCAAGTTAAAAGTTAGAACCAGCATGGTTCGACCGGGGAGCTCTCACCGTCTAACCTTTTCCATTCACAAAAATGACAACAACGTTCTACCAACTTCTATGTCACTAGAAAGTAAAAAATGTATTACTCAGTACGTAGTGCATAAGTAGGCGCTCAACATAATTAAATTATTCTAAATTTAAACCCTTGTCTGCGTAATAGTTGTTAACCATTATTGTCCCAATGCTGAGCACAGGTCTTCTGTCTCAGATTAAGATAATTTTAGACTATTGTTCATTGCGCCGACCAAGTACGAATTGGTAGACTTTACACACCTTTGTTAACTATTTTTTTAAAGAACTCTTAGGTACAAGTTTCCTCACGATGTCTTCTTTCACCGATAGGCAGTGATAATTAATTCCTAACATGCACATAATTTAAGATCACTTACTTCAGACCCACAATTTAGGAGCCGTTTCAACCATAAGGCAATCACTGCTTGTAAACATTATATATGTAATAGTAAATTATGAGATTCTGTTTCACCATATCTATTTTTAACAGAAATGTATAGTATTTAAAAAAAAACCCATAACCATGTCAAGACAAGGAAGTACGAAAAAGGTGCTTTATACTCTTTTAAATGTAATAGAAATTAAATTACTCTGGAAGACTGCAAAAGCAATGAGTTTTGAATCATTTACGGACATTACGGATAAAAATAATAGTTTAAAAAAACTAAAAATAACACGCTTTTTATAGAAAACTGAACTAAAAAATAGAAAATAAATTTAAATGAATTTAAATTAAGAAAATAGTGTTAAAAATTTCAATGAATATAAATTAATAATAGTGTGAATAAATAAGTTTTTTGAAATAAAATAAGTTTTTTTAAATAAAATATTTTTTTTATTCACACTATTATTTTTTAAACTATTATTTATTTTCTACTTTTTAATCAAATTAAAAAATGAAATAATTTTATCAAATTAGTGTATTGTCATCGGTCCTCAATGAATCTTCAAAGTTTAAACGAAATCTGGCCGTTTAAAGTGGGTCAAAATCGCGTCCAAAGAAGTCGGTTATAAACATATAAACAAACATACAAGTGAAGCTAATAAAAAGCCTAATAATAAAAAAATACGGTACAAAACATAAACCTCTTCGTTTACTAGCAAAATACAGCAGCGATATACTGCTGCTAGCATAGAGACAACTTTATTATTTGTCAGTTCGTTAATATATAAGCAAAGTATATCTCTTAAGAACAGGTAAGTACCTAAATATATCATATTAGGAAGCGTATAAACTTCAAGAATTATTTTTATTATTAAGGTGGAAGTTAATAAAACAGCCTATAAAGCAAACGTTTCGAGCAGCCGTTTTTATGATGTAGTAAAATATTTCGTTACAATGCCTATTTCATTTAATTTGTGAAAGAGAAAGCGACGGATTGTATCTTTATTTTTAGAATAAATATGATATCATTTTATATCTAATATAAATGATATCAGTGGCCGTATAAAACAAATGTATGAACATGACAACGTTCATTTCCATTTTATTTAATGGAATATAAATTAGCAGCAAATGTTAATCGTTCGAGTAACAAGTTAAACTACAGGGAATAAATGCAGTTATTGTT
>CATIWX010000090.1:0-5000 GCA_949699795.1 Spicauda simplicius
ATACATATATATATATATATATACCAGGGATGTAACGGAGCTCCGATTCCGATAAGTTGGAACTTCCGATTGTAATTGCACATTCGGTTCCGATTCCGGTTCCGAAATTTTTTTAGCGGAATTTGATATCGGAGGTCGTCTGAAGCGAATTTGATTTAGGTAATTTGTGAACTGTTTATGGGAAAATGTTTATAGGAAACATGCTAATTCTTGTTAACATCGTGTGTGTATTTTTTTACTTTGTAATTATAGTTGAAAAGATTTACTTTTTTACGTTGTTACCAACAGTTCAATGATGTATCATTGAAATCGTCTCAGTTTACAGAATGAAATAAGCTATAATTTTTAAATATAAAGAGAATATGGTGGATGAATTAAAAAAAAAGTTCCTTCCTCACCTTTCTTAATAACTGCGTTAGAAAGAGGGGACTGTTCTTCTATCATAAGAATGTTACAGCAGAACCCGCAACTTCATTTTCACAGAGCACAATATGTTTCATCCATTACCATTTTGTCAATAGCCAACAATATATTGACCACAAAGCCAAATACTAAGTTTCATTAAATTTGTATCAAAATTGATGGACTTTCATTCAAACTTTTCTTATCCCATTAAGGAGTAAACATTAGGAGTATATATAAAAAAATGTATCCTGGTGCTCACTTACACTATAAAAGGAAACAGTGCAAAATTTCTAATTACATTCGTTTGGGCTGGGCGTTGTTATAACAGTATTTAAGTCAGTTTTTTTCACATGTACAAATTTGTCCGAATAAAATACTTTTTTTGCCATAATGTTTATTGACTGATACTACCTCCGATTCCGGTTCCGATTCCGATAAAATGAATTTAAAAACTCCGATTCCGATTTCGGTTCCGATAAGTGACCTCCGTTACATCCCTAATATACACATAATAAAAGTTGTGATTGTGTTTGTTTATATAATTATTATAGTAATTATTTGATTATTAGTAGTAATTTCGTGGACGCTTTCCTTTCGGCTTTCTTCTGATAATAATTATGTATTGACCACAGATGCGTTGCTGCTATCACCGAAACCTAAGTGGTAAATGTTATTATTATTATTGTTATTTTAAAGTGCATTCTCATATTTTCGTGGAAATTGGCGAGGTAAATATGAAATATATATTTACCTTATTATATATATTTTTTATTTCTTATTATTGTTATTATTATTTTGTTTTAAACAGTCCATTTTGTAATTTTGCGTATTCTTATATAATCTATTGTACTCTTATATCTTATAACAATATATGTTTTAATGTAGTCCACTTTAGTTGTGCCGTTTGTGTGTTGTAATTTTCACGAATAAACCGTTGGTTGGTTGGTTGGTTGGTTGGTTGGTTGTTTTTTTTTTTTTTTTAATATTAATCTTTTTCAAAGCATTAGATACTCGCTAAGGGCTACGGGCTATCTAATACTCTTTTGGTATAACATTGAGTCATTATTTTATTATTGTCAATCAGTGTTGAAGAGTAATTGTTGGACTTTTTTTCCATATATATGTGTACATATGAGTGTATATATATATATATATATATATATATATATATGTTCTTTTTTTTTATTTTTTTAATATAGTAATAAATAAATACTTTGATTTTATGGCACGCCTTTATTGAATTGTTTTAATGTTTTTATTATTTGTTTTACATGTCTTAGGAATGTTTCTGCACATGATTTTTTTTCAAAAATTTCTTCTAAATTAAATGGATTTATATTTACATTATTGCAGTTGATCTTATGGTCCAGTCTTGTTGAGTTATACCTGGGACATTCTTCTAAGAGATGCTTTATGGATTGTGGGGTGAGGGAGTCGCAAGGACATTGATCTGTTGTTTTTATTTTAAAACGATATAGGTGAGATTATACCCGTGTCCTGTCATTACTTGGGTCAGTTCGAATGTTGGGTCTGTGGCTGTGAATAACTTGTGGATTTTCTCAAGCGTGGGGCAGAGTTGTCTGGTGTGAGCTCCAGTTTGCGCCGAGGTATAAATGTCGTTCGAGTATGTTTTGTTGATTGATTTCATTGTGTATTTGATCAGACTAATCGGAAATTTGCAATATTGGATGGGTAAGTGAGCAGTTGCCGCTGCTTTAGCTGCGGCGTCCGCTTCTTCGTTTCCTGTTAGGCCCACGTGTGATCTGACCCAAATGAACTTAACCTTATGATTACTATTGCTTATAGTTTTGATGAGTTTGTGTATGGATGCTACTGCAGAGTTTGTGCTGTCCCTATTGCTTAATTCCTTCAGACTTGAAAGAGAGTCAGTTAACACAGCAAGATCTGAGATGTTGCCCTGTATAGCCCAGCAGCAAGCTCTTTGAATTGCTAGGAGCTCTGCTTGATATACAGAGCAACAATTGTGTAACTTGAATTTTTTGACTACCTTGACTCCATCGATCTTATACGCAACAAAGGCCGCTCCAACTTTACCATCGTCATGTTTGCTCCCATCGGTGTAAACTTGGGTGCATTCTATCGGGCAAAGTTGGCGTATCTCTTCTTGGGTGGTGGCAGAGAAATACTCGACACGTATCCTATCGGCTGGATGTAATCGCTCCTTGCTTTTCACCAGTCTATCTAGTGTGACATCATCGGGCAAGAGGGAGGAAATTCCTGACATTTTTGTACTTTCTATTTCAGCTATTTCGTTGACTTTAAGGTGGAATGGGGTGAGTCTCGCGAGTGCTATGGCTGCTGTTGCAGAAACTGTCCGAAACGATCTGATAATTTTGATTGCAAAAACTCTTTGTAAGGATCTGAGTTGGTTTCTGACCGTTTCGTAATCAGTTGCTGATCCCCAGACTCCAGCTGCGTATGTGATTGTGGGCTCAATTACTTGCTTATATATTATACGAACATTTTCCGGTGAAGCTCCCCATGTGGATCTTACGTATCTCGATAGTTTATTATAGATTATTAGTGACTTGTTGATGACATGCTCGACGTGTTTAATAAATTTGAGGTTCTTGTCGATTATTATTCCCAAAAGTTTAATTTCATCTACGTACTTGAGTTCTACACCGTTGAATATTATCTTAGCTGTTTTTGCCTTAGGAGTGAATGTAATTATCTGAGTTTTATTGGGTCCAAAAGTTAACTTAGCCTCCTCACCCCAGTTGTATATGGTTTCTAGTGCACTGTTAGCTATTGACTGTAATTCCGAAATTTTCTTGTTTCTTACAATGAGCAGGACATCGTCTGCGAAGGCCTGTATGTGGCATCCCTGGGGAAGTTTTACATCTAGAAGATCGTCCAGGATTTTATTCCAGGGGCCACATACAGAGCCTTGAATACATCCTCTGCTCATTGTTTTGTATGTTGTAGTGTCTGCGAAGTTGAGTGTCACTTTGCGGTCCTCGACATAATCTAATACTAATTTATATAAGTTATTTGGACATCCAGACTGCTTAAGCCTTTGGAACAAGACAGGCCACCACGCGTTATCAAATGCAGCCTGAATGTCCAGCGAAATTGCGATGACTAGTTCTTTATTAGCTTTTGCTTGTGTAATTGTGTCGATTGCATTCTTTAGCGCATCTAGAGTCGAAGTTTGCTCCTTAAAACCATATTGCCGAGGGTTTGAGAAGTTGGATTTTTCTAAGTGGTATGTAATTCTTTTGCTTACCAGTTTCTCAAGGAGTGGTTGGTTGGTTGGTTGGTTGGTTGGTTGGTTGGTTGGTTGGTTGGTTGGTTGGTTGGTTGGTTGGTTGGTTGGTTGGTTGGTTGGTTGGTTGGTTGGTTGGTTGGTTGGTTGGTTGGTTGGTTGGTTGGTTGGTTGGTTGGTTGGTTGGTTGGTTGGTTGGTTGGTTGGTTGGTTGGTTGGTTGGTTGGTTGGTTGGTTGGTTGGTTGGTTGGTTGGTTGGTTGGTTGGTTGGTTGGTTGGTTGGTTGGTTGGTTGGTTGGTTGGTTGGTTGGTTGGTTGGTTGGTTGGTTGGTTGGTTGGTTGGTTGGTTGGTTGGTTGGTTGGTTGGTTGGTTGGTTGGTTGGTTGGTTGGTTGGTTGGTTGGTTGGTTGGTTGGTTGGTTGGTTGGTTGGTTGGTTGGTTGGTTGGTTGGTTGGTTGGTTGGTTGGTTGGTTGGTTGGTTGGTTGGTTGGTTGGTTGGTTGGTTGGTTGGTTGGTTGGTTGGTTGGTTGGTTGGTTGGTTGGTTGGTTGGTTGGTTGGTTGGTTGGTTGGTTGGTTGGTTGGTTGGTTGGTTGGTTGGTTGGTTGGTTGGTTGGTTGGTTGGTTGGTTGGTTGGTTGGTTGGTTGGTTGGTTGGTTGGTTGGTTGGTTGGTTGGTTGGTTGGTTGGTTGGTTGGTTGGTTGGTTGGTTGGTTGGTTGGTTGGTTGGTTGGTTGGTTGGTTGGTTGGTTGGTTGGTTGGTTGGTTGGTTGGTTGGTTGGTTGGTTGGTTGGTTGGTTGGTTGGTTGGTTGGTTGGTTGGTTGGTTGGTTGGTTGGTTGGTTGGTTGGTTGGTTGGTTGGTTGGTTGGTTGGTTGGTTGGTTGGTTGGTTGGTTGGTTGGTTGGTTGGTTGGTTGGTTGGTTGGTTGGTTGGTTGGTTGGTTGGTTGGTTGGTTGGTTGGTTGGTTGGTTGGTTGGTTGGTTGGTTGGTTGGTTGGTTGGTTGGTTGGTTGGTTGGTTGGTTGGTTGGTTGGTTGGTTGGTTGGTTGGTTGGTTGGTTGGTTGGTTGGTTGGTTGGTTGGTTGGTTGGTTGGTTGGTTGGTTGGTTGGTTGGTTGGTTGGTTGGTTGGTTGGTTGGTTGGTTGGTTGGTTGGTTGGTTGGTTGGTTGGTTGGTTGGTTGGTTGGTTGGTTGGTTGGTTGGTTGGTTGGTTGGTTGGTTGGTTGGTTGGTTGGTTGGTTGGTTGGTTGGTTGGTTGGTTGGTTGGTTGGTTGGTTGGTTGGTTGGTTGGTTGGTTGGTTGGTTGGTTGGTTGGTTGGTTGGTTGGTTGGTTGGTTGGTTGGTTGGTTGGTTGGTTGGTTGGTTGGTTG
>CATIWX010000090.1:17500-22500 GCA_949699795.1 Spicauda simplicius
TAATGACCTTGCAGCCATCCGTCCTGTATGCTACAAAGGCCGCTCCTACCCCTCCCTCGTCCAATTTGCTCCCATCCGTGTATACCTGCGTACATCCTGGTTTGCAAAGTTTACTGATTTCTTCTTGTGTTGTAGCTGAGGAGAAGTCGACTTTTATTCTGTCTGCCGGGTGTAAGAGTTCGCAGTTCCTAACGGGCCTATCCAGCGTGATATCATCTGGCAAGAATGGGGTGGTTCCTAACATTCTGGTGTTTTCTATATCAGCTACTTCGTTTATCTTGAGATGTAGGGGAGTGAGCCGTGCCAGTGCAATGGCAGCTGTGGCGGAGACTGTACGAAACGATCTGATGATTTTTAGAGCAAACCCTCTCTGTAACGATCTAAGTTGATTTTTGACCGTTTCGTACTTAGTTGCCGAGCCCCAAACCCCAGCTGCGTATGTAATTGTAGGTTCGACGACTTGCTTGTAAATTGTTCTGATGTTTTCCGGCTGCGCTCCCCACGTCGGTCTAACAAATTTGGATAATTTATGATAGATGGCGAGTGACTTGTTGATTACGTATTTTACATGACTGATGAATTTGAGATTTTTGTCGATTATTATACCTAGAAGTTTTATTTCATCCACGTACTGAAGTTCTACGTTATTGAAAAATACTTTAGCGGCCTTAGCCTTGGGTGAGAATGCTATTAGTTGAGTTTTATTGGGGCCGAACGATAGCTTTGCCTCTGCTCCCCACTCAGTTATTATTTTAAGCGCCTTGTTCACTGATATTTGTAGGTCTGCTGCTCTTTTGCTTTTGACGACAAGCAGAACATCGTCCGCGAAGGCCTGTATGTGGCACCCCTGTGGAAGCTCTATCTGGAAGAGATCGTCAAGAATTATGTTCCAAAACAGGGGACCACACACAGAGCCCTGTACACAACCCCTGCTCGTCGATTTGGTTATTGTCATGTCCGCGAAGTTGATCGATACTTTCCTATCCTTTACATAGCTCAGAATCAAGTTGTACAGGTTCCTTGGGCATCCAGACTGCTTGAGCCTGTAGAACAACAAGGGCCACCAGGCATTGTCAAAAGCAGCCTGGATGTCCAAAGAAACCGCAATGACTAGTTCTCTGTTAGATTTGGCTTCTTTTATGGTGTCTATCGCTCTTTTCAACGCATCGATAGTCGACGTTTGCTCCTTAAAGCCAAATTGGAGTGGATTAGAGCAATTGGACTTGTCTAAGTGGAAAGTGATCCTTCTGCTGATAAGTTTTTCGAGGAGCTTTCCGAAGATGTTAATCAGGCCGATAGGACGATAAGAAGAGGTGTCGGAATAGTCAGGCTTGTTGGGTTTCGGGAGAATTTTGACCTGGGCAATTTTCCAGTCCGTCGGGAAGTGAGATAGATCCAAACATTTATTCATGATATTAGTAACCATACTGGTGTATTCATGAGTGAAAGCCATGCAAATGTCAGCGGTAAGGTGATCTGGACCCGGTGCTTTCTTACTACTCATAGACTTGAGACAGCTGATAACTTCTTCATCGGTAAACTGTTTATCGTCGTGTGTGTCTGGTGGAACTGTCATTTGAGTACGTAAGTATTTTTGGAGATCACTCTTATCGCTGACATCGTCTGGATAGAATTTCTGAAGAAGGGAAAGGGCCGTATCTGTTGCTGAGGTTGTATATGTGGAGTCCGTGCACACCGTAAGGCAAGGTTTGGCTTGCGGGCTGTTCTTCAGTAGCCTATTAGTCAGGGACCAGACGTTCTCCTTCCCCTGTTTTGTGCAGAACTCTCTGAAATGCTTCGTGGAAGTTTCTCTGATGGCAAGAGCGTACTTTTCCTTGATAGCGTCTCTTTCTTTGATTATATTATCAATGGGTTTGCCGGCGCGTGAAAGGTCCTGTAGTGTGTGGTGGAGCCCGATAACTTGTTTTTTAAGTTGGTCTAAATCAGAGTTCCACCAAGGATTCCGTTGATTATGATGTTTTTTAATTCTGAATGTTTCATCACACACGCCCTGTATGGTCGTGATAATCTGTGTAACGTGTTTATCGAATTCTTCTTTATTAAAATTGTTAATGGATTTATTAGATATATTATTTAATTGTAATGAACTTTTTAAATTATTTTTGAAGATTGTCCAATCCACTCCATCTGTCGTGTACCTGTAAGTTGATTGTTTTTTAATTTTACTAAATTTGATGTCTCCTAAATGCAGTGTGAAATCAATGGCTTCGTGCTCGCTTGAGGGGCATGCATGTGTATTGACTCTCCAGTTCTTGATTCTATTGGCTAGGTTATCGGAATATAAAGTAATATCGATAATGGAGCTTCTGGACATTCTATGGGTTATTGTTGAAAAAGTAGGTGTGTTGCCTGTATTGCCGACAATAAGGTCTCGAGTGATTATAAGGTTGTTAATGTCGCGGCCTCTTTTATTAGTTTTGGCTGAGCCCCAAGCAGGGTGCCAGCCATTGAAATCGCCTCCTATAATAATGTGTGCATGTTCATTAGCTTTGAGAAACAATTCTAGGCGATTCAATGTGCTGGCCTCATCTGCTTGTGGCTCAATGTATGCGGAAACTAGAAATAATTTACGACCTTTAGTTATCAATTGCACGATACTGAGGTTAGGAGAAGAAAATTCGGAGATGCCAAGGGTCGCCGCGATGCCTGACTTGATAATAATGCATGCCTTGACCCGGTCGTTATTATTAGGGAACTGATGTACTTCGTATCCCGGGATGTTCTTGACCACACTGGCATTGCCGACATAGGGTTCGCTGACGAGGCCCACGGAATAATCTTGTGTTATTAGGTAATTTATAAATTCGTTGTAACTGTTAAAACCCTTGTCAGTGTTACATTGGATTATCTGCAGTAATTGCTACGATCCATAATTGATTTTGTCGGCAACTCTGTTCTTCATAGCTATCCTGATGGGACATCTGTCGGAGGTGGGTGAGTGCTGAGTGTCTGTGTTAGTCTTAAGACGGAGGTTTCTGTTTCGGCAGTTTAGGCAGTCAGCCTTATCCTGAACGTTTTTAGTAGGGCAGGTGGCGATGTCGTGGCTATTCTCTCCACAGAGTGCGCAGGAGTCCACTTCGCTGGAGCAATATTTTTTAAGGTGGCCGTACTGCATGCATTTATAGCACTGCAGCAGAGGAATGAACTCTTCAGCGTGGACTCTCTGGTGGTCAATGTTCAGCCTGCCCAGTTCCATGATCTGTTTCCAGACCCGGGGTGATGTGATGAAAACAGCATTATACAATTTGTCATTTTTGTTACGACGTTCGAATTTAAATTGTAGCTCAAAAGCTTCCAAGTCCGCATTTTGGTTAGTTATGAGGTTAGCGAGTTCCTCCGCAGGGGTGTGTCTGAGGATTCCCTTAAGTATAACCATCGGCCTAAGCTGCCGAGAGGGTTCCGCACGGATTTTCGCGGAAGACTGCATGCGCTGAAGGGTTTCGTCGCGTTGGTGTGTAGTATCGAATTCTACGCGCAGTCTGTTCCTACCAACGTTGCGAATGCCCGCAGGCGCGTAACTAACCTGTTTGAAGTGGACGCTCTTGCGCCATTCCTCGGCGACTTCCTGTCTATTATTTTCCTCAGCAGTCGGGTATACTATTATTGCCGGTTTATTTTTGCGTTTTTCGGTTACAGGTGGAGAAACGGTGCTGGCGGTGTTTGTGATTGATGCAGAGGATGCCACCTGGGCGTATGAAAGGCGGCTTTCGCTAGGCTGGGCATGTGTCTCCTGCGTGCGTGGCGTCCGCTGGGAGAACTTTTTGAGTTCTTCCCGCACGCAGGCGACAATCTCCTGCTTTAGGTCGGTGGTCAAGGGGGAGGCGGAAGCGGTAGGGGCGGAGCCGGAGGCTGAGTCATCAGGTACTATCAGATTTTTAAGAACTTTAGTTGCCTTTATGATTTCTGCGCCCGCTAAGCGGATCAAGTCTTTATTCCCCTTAGTGACACTCCTTGATGCATCCAGCGTTTTGTCGATGCAGTCCACCAACATTTGTATGGTCATTACGTAAGAATCCCGATCAGTAATTGCAACAGCCAAGGCCGGGAGATCATCCTCGCTTACTTTCTTCATCGGCTGTTTCGGCTGTTCCGACATATTTTGTCACCAACAATGGATATTCAGTAGAATTAAATTAACTTTTTACTTATCCTTTTTGTTGCAGGTTTAGCGGTAACCAGAGAAGGAGACTCGGCGATAATGTAGTAGGCGGATGAAAGCGAAATTACCGGAGAAACACAATTTAGGATGGATAAATACAGGTGAGTACCGTTAAATATATTTTAAAAATAGATATTTAATTTTTTTTTTTTTTTTTTTTGCAGGTACGGCGTTTCCGGGGGGGGGGGAGAGGAACGAGGACGGCGAGAAGACGACGGGAGGCGACAATACAGCGGGACAAGCTAAAAGAAAGGATAGGTGAGAAAATAAGGGGTAAGAAAATATGTATTATATTACTATGTGAGCAGAATTTCTAGAAATCCACCTTAGTGAATCAAAAGAGGGCGGGTGGGCGGGCAATCGAAACCCTAAAATCGTGAATTACTCAGAAAGTACTGGTCGGATTTAACTGGGGGTGGTGTCAAAGGATAGGGTTCTGCAAGACGCAGCTATTGAACCTAAGTTTGAAGCAGTCGGTGCACGGACCGCGAAGAAATTAAATGTGAAAGTTTTGAAATTAGAAAAATCGAGAAAAAATTAAGGGGTTGGAATTTTTAGCCGAAAGTGGTGGCGAAAGTTAGGGGTTAGGGGGATGAATGTTTGTGGAAAAAATTATCAAAGTCGGCTGAAAGACGACTAAGATATGTTGATTTCAAAATTGTTTAAAGTTAATTTGTATGGGGAATAGGACTTAACCACCTCAACTCGGTTTTGTGCAAAATTTAAATTTTTAGTTTTTAATGAAATTATGATTAAAACGGTCGTGTATTAGTATTACAATGAATTCAAAGTATGGAAGGGGTAGGGCTATTGTTTATAT
>CATIWX010000090.1:27500-52500 GCA_949699795.1 Spicauda simplicius
AATGACCAGATTCTTCTTACTTTTGGCGTCTCTTATGATGTTTATGGCTTTGAGTAATGCGTCAGTCGTCGATGTCTGTCCTTTAAAACCAAACTGGAGGGGGTTAGAGTAGTTGTTGTTCTCAAGGTGATGTGTGAGTCTTGTGGTTATGAGTTTTTCTAGCAGCTTCCCGAATACATTAATGAGGCCTATTGGACGATAGGCCGTGGTGTTCGAATAATCTATTCTACTAGGTTTAGGTAAGATAATGACGTGGGCCGTCTTCCATTCTGCTGGAAAGTGCGATAATTCAAGGCATCGGTTCATTACTTTTGTGACTATGCCGATGAATTGGGTTGTGAACGCTAGACAGATGTCCGCCGTAAGGTGGTCGAGTCCTGGGGCTTTCTTAACGTTCATAGATTTCAGACAGCCCAGGACCTCTTCTTCGGTAAAGGGTCTGTCATCAGGTGTGTCAGGTGGTAGTGACATTTCGGCTCGCATTTGTTTTTGTTTTGCCGTGGTATCGTCTGTATCGTCCGGGTAAAACTTGTTGAGCAAAGAGTGTGCTGTCTCTACAGTTGACGATGTATGGGTGTTATTCTCGGTGCAAACCGTTAAGCAGGGTTTCGGTTGCGGCGTATTCTTTAGCAGTCTATTTGTTAGTGACCACACATTTTCTTTTCCCTGCTTGTTACAGAACTGTCTGAAGTGTGAGGTCGATGTTTGCCGGATGAGTAATGCGTATTTTTCCTTTAGCAGGTTTCTTTCAGAAATAGCGTTCTCAATAGGTTTCTTGGATCTGACAAGGTCTTGAATCCTGTGGTGCATCCTGATGACCTCTTTCTTCATGTTATCCAGCTCCGCGTTCCACCAAGGGATATAGATGTTAAAATTTTTCCTCCGCCTGAGTGTTTTATCGCAAACGTTCTGAATTGATGTAATTATTTCTGAGATGTATTCTTCTATGTCTTCTGAATTTAGTGTTTCTACCTGCTTTATTTCAATGTCACTATTATGTATATAATTTACTAGGCTATTGTTAAATTCATCCCAATTGACGTTTTCCGTGGAGTATTTATAAGTTGATACTTTTTTCCTTCTGCATATTTCGATGTTACTGAGTTGTAAGTTGAAATCTATAGCTTGATGTTCGCTAGTCGGGCATGCTTCAGTATTGACCCTCCAGTTGTGTATCCTATGTGCTAAATTGTCCGTGTACATTGTGAGGTCAATGATTGAGTTTCGACTTATACCATGTGAGACTGTAGAGAATGTGGGTTCGTTTCCGATGTTTCCGATAACCAGGTCATGCGCTATTGCAAGGGTGCTGATGTCAGTTCCCCGCCTATTTGCTTTGGGGGAGCCCCAAGCTGGGTGCCATCCATTTAGGTCACCTCCGATGATTATTTGGGATTTTCCGTGCGCTTTAAGGAACATTTCCAGCCGATTTAAGGTGTTTCCTTCATCTATTCTCGGTTCGATGTACGCCGATACGAAAAATAGCTTTCGACCTTTAGTTATGACCTGGACGATGCTTAGGTTCGGGGAAGAATATTCTGACATTCCCAGTGTGGCGGCAAAGCCCGACTTTATTATAATACATGCTTTAACTCGCTTGTTGTCGGATGGGAATTGGTGTGTCTCATAGCCTGCTACATTTTTCACTGCACCTGTGTTTCCAACATATGGCTCGCTAATAAGTCCTATCGTGTAATCATTTGTTATAAAATAGTTTATTAGTTCATTGTGACAGTTATAGCTCTTGTCAACATTACCCTGCAGTATCTTCAGTAATTGCTATGCGCCGTAGTCAATCTTAGCGATTACCCTGCAGCGCATAGCATCCTTGAGCGGGCATTTACTGGAGGTGGCGGAGTGCTTGGTGTCATAATTTGAGTTTGAATTTGAGTTTTTGTTGCTGCAATTGAAGCACCTCGCCGCGTCTTCATCAGTCTTTAAGGGGCAGGTGGCGAATGTGTGCCCATCTGTACCGCAGTGTGAGCACGGGGTCGTGTCTGCGGTGCAGTGTTTTCGGAGATGTCCATATTGCAGGCACTTGAAACATTGAAGGAGAGGCACGAACTCCTCCACATGTACCCTCTGATGGTCGACGTTCACTCTTCCCAATTCCACCAGTTTCCTCCAGATCCGGGGTGTGGATAATAGTACGGCATTGTACAAGTTGTCGTTTTTGTTGGTCCTTTTGAAACGGAACTGTATGTCTTCAGGGGTCGGCTGCAGCGCCTCTATCTGTGGGTTTTGCTTCGCTAGGACTAGGGCCAGTTCTTCAGGTGGTGTCTGTTTTGATACACCCTTGAGTATCACCATGGGTTTCAAACTGCGGGCTGGCTCAGCTCGGATTTCAGGCGTTGCCTGCATGCGCTTCAGCGTCTCGTCGCGTTGTTCAGCTGTGTCAAATTCTACCCTTAATCGATTTTTGCCCACAGACTGGATCCCGGCCGGCGCATAGCTGACTTCTCTGAAGCTTACGCTCTTTCTCCAGTTCTCCGCCACCTCCTGTCGATTCCTGTCCTCAGATGTAGGGTAGACAATTATGGATGGTTTCGATTTCGGTGGTGCTTCCAGTGCCCCTCGGGTGACTTGGGCGTACGATGGGCCATCCCGAAATTTTTGTTGCGTGCGAGATGGCTGATGTTGCGTGGAAAAGTTTTGCAGTTCTTGACGCACACACGCAACTATTTCCTGTCTTAAGCCCTCTGATGCTAAAAGCGAGGCAGGGGCGGCGGAGGCTGAATCGGGAGCCGGGGCGACTGGCATAAGCAAGTTCTCGAACACCTTGGTGGCCTTAATAATCTCCTCGCTAGCCAAGGCGATCAACTTCTTGTTGTCCGCAACAACGCTCTTGTGTTCGTTTACTGCTTCGGTGATGCGAACAGCCAGCTTGCGAACGATCTCGAAGTAGGTGCTACGATCTGTGATATCCTCTGCCTTGGCCGGCAGCTCAGGTGGTGGTGTGGATGCGGTGGACTTCGGCATGTTTACTTATATAATTTAGGTGAAGACTATCAGGTAAGTACTTATTATTTATTATCTATTTATTTGTTTTTAATTTTTCTTTTATTTCTTTCAGGTTTGGCGGTTACCAGCGAAGGAGATCGACGAGAAACGATGTTATCGGTGTTAGAAGGAGAAAGTTGAGGATTGGGGTTGAAAAGCTTTAGCAAATTTAAAGTATGAACCAAAAACAATTGATATATTTTATTCTAAAAATCTGTGGCGTCGAGTCGAATTTGATGTTATAGGATCGAAAGGAAGCGAGAGGGAAGCAACAAAACAAGCGGAAATAAAGTCGAAAGAAAAAAAAAAAAAAAATAAATAAAAAAAATAAAATAAAAATACGGAAAAAGTTTTATATTCCTACTGTAAATTTCAAATTTTTACTGTCGTATATAGCTGTATCAATAAGGGGCGGGTGGGCGGGCAATCGAAACTGAAAAAGTGGAAATATCTCGATAACCAGCGGTCGGATGTTATCGAGGAAGGTGTCAAACGGAAGGTCTCGACGAGACGCAGCTATTTAAGAAGAAATGAAAGAAAAAGGTGGTCGGACCACGAAACTACGCGGGTGGAAAGTTTTGAAAATGTGAAAATTTGTGAAAATTAAACTAATGGAATTTTTCTTATTCTGTTTTCAGGGTTGGATGGGCGCAGGCGAGACGAAGAAAACGAGATATAGAACACGAAGATTGGTCAAGAAACGGCTGAGTTAAGTTTGATGCAAGTTTTAATTTATAAGTTTTGTATGGGGAATCGTGCTCCACCACCTAGACTCGGTTCGTTGAAAAATCAAAATTTTGGATTTCTTATGAACAAACTATTAAACCGGGTGTACTTTAACTTTAATAACACTAATTACTATTGACGCTATAGTCTAAAACTGATAATTTCGAAAATATTTAACTTTTTTACTTTAATATAAATTTATTATGGAAAAACTGAAAAAGTGGAAATATCTCGATAACCAGCGGTCGGATGTTATCGAGGAAGGTGTCAAACGGAAGGTCTCGACGAGACGCAGCTATTTAAGAAGAAATGAAAGAAAAAGGTGGTCGGACCACGAAACTACGCGGGTGGAAAGTTTTGAAAATGTGAAAATTTGTGAAAATTAAACTAATGGAATTTTTCTTATTCTGTTTTCAGGGTTGGATGGGCGCAGGCGAGACGAAGAAAACGAGATATAGAACACGAAGATTGGTCAAGAAACGGCTGAGTTAAGTTTGATGCAAGTTTTAATTTATCGGTTAGGTTAGGTTAGGTTAGGTTAGGTTAGGTTAGGTTAGGTTAGGTTAGGTTAGGTTAGGTTAGGTTAGGTTAGGTTAGGTTAGGTTAGGTTAGGTTAGGTTAGGTTAGGTTAGGTTAGGTTAGGTTAGGTTAGGTTAGGTTAGGTTAGGTTAGGTTAGGTTAGGTTAGGTTAGGTTAGGTTAGGTTAGGTTAGGTTAGGTTAGGTTAGGTTAGGTTAGGTTAGGTTAGGTTAGGTTAGGTTAGGTTAGGTTAGGTTAGGTTAGGTTAGGTTAGGTTAGGTTAGGTTAGGTTAGGTTAGGTTAGGTTAGGTTAGGTTAGGTTAGGTTAGGTTAGGTTAGGTTAGGTTAGGTTAGGTTAGGTTAGGTTAGGTTAGGTTAGGTTAGGTTAGGTTAGGTTAGGTTAGGTTAGGTTAGGTTAGGTTAGGTTAGGTTAGGTTAGGTTAGGTTAGGTTAGGTTAGGTTAGGTTAGGTTAGGTTAGGTTAGGTTAGGTTAGGTTTTTTTTTTTTTTTTTTTTTTTTTTTTTTTTTTTTTTTTTTTTTTTTTTAGTATCTGTTCATTCAGTGTTGGGTCCTCGCTATGTGATACGGGCGGCCCAATACCGTTTTGAATTACATTTTATGTTTATTTGCAAATTTTTGTTTGTTTTGTGTTACCGTAAGTATTATTAAGTTATATATATATATATACATATGTTTTTTTTTTTTTTTTTTTTTTTTTTTTTTTTTTTTTTTTTTTTTTTTTTTTTTTTTTTTTTTTTTTTTATGATATATATACATGTGATTATTCTAGTCGATATCTTTATTAAATTCCTTGAGTGTTTTTATAATTGATTCGACATGTTTCAGGTACGTTTTTATGGTTGAGTCTTTTTCACTGATTTCCGCGATATTATATGGGTTGGAGATGTCAGCGAAGCTGCAGGTAGAAGTGTGCTCGTATCTGCTGATATTATACTTTGGGCACTCTTCCAGGAGGTGTTCAATAGTTTGCGGTGTTTCAGAGTCACAGGGACATCTATCTGTAGATTTAATTTTGAAGCGGTGCAGATACGCTAGGTGGTATCCGTGTCCAGTTAATACTTGTGTTAGTTCGAAAGAGGGAGTAGTGATGCTAAACAGATTGTGGATGATTTCGAGGTTTGGACAGAGTCTTCGGGTGTGTTCGCCTTGTGGGCCGGAATTATAAATTTGGTTGGATAGTTGTATGTTTGCCATTTTCGTCTTGTATTTAATTAAACTTGCTGGAAATTTTGTGTAATCGTATGCTTTGTGCGATGCTGCTGCCGCTTTGGCAGCAGCATCGGCCTCTTCGTTGCCTGCGAGTCCTATGTGTGATTTTACCCACACAAAAGATATTCTGCTATGCTTTTCGTGAATGGCTCTGATGGTCTTGTGTATGGTGACTACTGCTGAGTTGGTGCTGTCCCTGTTCCTGATTTCTTGTAAACTAGAGAGAGAGTCTGAAAGAATCACCAGGTCTTTAGTATTGTTTTGCTCCGCCCAACTGCATGCGTTCTGTATCGCATATAATTCGGCTTGGTAGACGGAGCATGAAGGGTGTAGTTTAAATTTCTTTATTAATTTGAGCTTATCCTGTTTGTATATTACAAAGGCGGCACCAACTGTGTCGTTGTATTTACTACCATCCGTGAAAATGAGTGTACTTTCAGCCGAGCAGAGATTGTCTATGTCCAGTTGTGTAGTGGCATTATTGATGTTGATCGTTATTCTATCTGCAGGATGCAGCAGCTCATAGCTCCTGGCAGGCCTTTCAAGGGTAATATCGTCTGGGAATAACGGTGAAGTGCCCAGGATTTTTGCCAGTTCCACAGCTTGAATTTCGTTTATTTTCAAGTGTAACGGGGTGAGACGAGCGAGAGCGATGGCTGCTGTCGCAGATACCGTTCTGAACGACCTTATTATCTTTATTGCGAAACCCCTTTGGAGTGTTTTTAAATGGTTTTTGACTAATGTGTATTTAGTTGCTGACCCCCAGATGCCCGCTGCGTAAGTTATTATTGGCTCGATTACATGTTTATAAATTATTCTTATGTTTTCGGGCTGTGCTCCCCAAGTTGGGCGTACGAATTTGGAGAGTTTGGCGTATATGATCAGTGATTTGTCGATAACATGTTTGGTGTGTTTAATGAACTTTAGATCTTTGTCAATAATTACTCCGAGAAGTTTTATGTCGTTTACGAATTTTAATTCTGTACCATCAAAGAAAATTTTAACTGCTTTAGCCTTGGGAGTAAAGGTTATCATTTGGGTTTTACTAGGGCCGAAAGTCAGTTTGACCTCTTTGCCCCATTTAGCTATGGCTTCTAGTGCCCTGTTTGTAGTAATTTGTAAATCGGTCTGTCTTTTATTATGGACGATGAGGAGAACATCATCAGCGTAGGCTTGCATGTGGCACCCCGCCGGTAGATCGACATCAAATAGGTCATCTAATATTAAATTCCAGAATTGGGGGCCACACACAGAGCCTTGGACGCATCCTCTGCTCATCGTCTTGGTTTTGGTGACATCTCCGTAGTTCAGTGATACTTCTCGGTTTTGTACATAATCGAGTATTATCTTGTACAGGTTTTTCGGGCATTTAACTTGTTTGAGCCTTTTAAAAAGTACTGGCCACCAGGCGTGATCGAATGCTCCTTGTATGTCTAGCGAGATGGCAAGGACCAGTTGCTTGTTCTGTTTTGCGTCTTTTATGGTATTAATGGCTTTGTTTAGTGCATTTACGGTGGAGGTTTGTCCCTTGAATCCGTATTGATTAGGATTAGAGAAGTTGTTCTTATCCAGGTGAAAGGTGAGTCTATTAATGATTAGTTTTTCCAGTAATTTCCCAAGTACATTTATGAGGCCTATTGGGCGATATGCCGAAGTATTAGAATGATCAGTTCTGTTGGGTTTTGGTAGAATTATCACGTGCGCCGTTTTCCATTTGTTCGGGAAGTGGGACAGTTCGAGACACTGATTCATAATTCTGGTGACTGTATCAGGATATTCTGTGGCGAAGGCTAGGCAAATATCTGCGGTAAGGTGGTCCATGCCTGGCGCTTTTTTGGTGTTCATAGTTTTTAGGCATCCTATGACCTCCTCATCCGTGAACGGTTTGTCGTCAGGCGTATCTGGTATTATTGTAATTTCAGAGCGCAACCGTTTTTGGTTTTCAGTGGTGTCTACAGTATCGCTCGGGTAAAATTTGTTCAATAGGGTTTCGGCGGTGTCATCAATGGAGATAGTATGATTTGTGTCCCCTGAGCTAACTGTAACGCAGGGCTTAGGCTGCGGCGTGTTCTTGAGAAGTCGGTTCGTGAGTGACCATACGTTCTCCTTGCCTTGTTTGCAACAGAATTCTCTGAAATGGTCAGTGGATGTCTTACGTATAGCTGCAGCATATTTATCTTTTAACTCTTGTCTTTCTTGGAGTACTGCTTCTAGGGGCTTTTTAGATCTGACCAAATCCTGTATCCGATGGTGAATCTTAATTACTTCCTTTTTCATGTTGTTGAGTTCAGCATTCCACCAGGGAATGTGAGTGTCAAATTTGTTTTTCCTCCTAAAAGTTATATCAGATGTATTTTGGATAATTTTTGTCATGTCAGAGATATATTGTTCCAGGTTTGATGAGTCTAGGGTTTCTATTTGTATGGCTTCTATATTACTACTGTGGATATTGTCTTTTAGATTAGATTTAAAGTCTTGCCAATTGGCGTTGTCCGTAGAGTATTTAAATGTAGACTGCTTCTTCTTCTTGCTCAATTCTTTATTGTTTAGCTGTAGGGAAAAGTCAATTGCTTCGTGCTCGCTGGATGGGCATGCTTCCGTGTTAACGCGCCAATTTTGTATTCTGTGCGCTAGTTTATCTGAGAACAGTGTAACGTCGATAATTGAACATCGGCTTATGCCGTGTGTTATTGTTGAGTATGTGGGTACGTTGCCGGTGTTACCGATCACCAAGTCATGTGTAACAGCCAGGGTGTAGATGTCGTTACCCCTCTTATTTTTCTTAACAGAGCCCCAGGCCGGATGCCAGCCGTTCAGGTCTCCTCCTATCAATACCTGCGATTGTCCATGAGCTTTTAAGAATATTTCTAGCCTGTTTAGTGTATTGTTTTCATCTACTCTGGGTTCCACGTAGACGGAAGCCAAGAATAGCTTCCTTCCTTTGGTTACTAGTTGGACAATGCTAAGATTTGGGCTGGAGTATTCAGACATTCCCAGGGTGGCTGCTAGACCGGATTTAACTATTACACATGCCTTGACGCGGTCATTGCTGTCGTTGGTGAATTGATGTAGATCGTAGCCCGAAATATTTTTGACTACGTTGACGTTTCCCACATACGGCTCTATGACAAAGCCTACATCATAATCTTGTTCAATAAAGTAGTTGATAAATTCGTTGTAGCATTTGTAACTCTTATCGACATTACACTGTATCAGTTTCAGTGATTGCTATGCGCTGTAATCTGTCTTGGCAATCACTTTGTTACGCATAGCCTCCTTGTGTGGGCATCTGTTTGAGGTAGCTGAGTGTCTGGTGTCTATGGAGGTATTGTATCTGTGGTTTCGATTGGTGCAGTTGTAGCACTTTGCTGCTTCGCTGTTATCTCTCGAGGGGCAGTTTACAAATGTGTGGTCGTTTGTTCCACAGTGCGAGCATGGGCTGGATTCATCTGTGCAATGTTTCTTCAAGTGACCGTATTGCAGGCACTTATAACATTGTAGTAGTGGAACAAACTCCTCTACATGCACCCTTTGGTAATCTATATTGACTCTGCCCAATTCAATCAACTTCCTCCAGACCTGCGGTGTAGTTAATAGGACCGCGTTGTATAAATTATCATTCTTGTTAGACCTTTGGAATCTTAGTTGTATGTCGTCTGGGCTGAGCTGCAGTGACCCGACTTCCGCATTTTGTTTGGTTATCAGTTCTGCGAGTTCCTGTGGCGGCGTTTGCTTAGAAACCCCTTTAAGAATGACCATAGGTCTCAGCTTTCGGGATGCTTCAGCTCGGATTTCCGGCGAGGGTTGCAGTCGTTTGAGGGTCTCGTCCCGCTGGTCGGTAGTGTCGAACTCGACCCTCAGACGGTTCTTCCCAACTGGCTGGACTCTGGCCGGCGTATAGGTCACTTCCTTGAAGTTGACGCTTTTGCGCCATTGCTCAGCGACGTCCTGGCGTTTTTTGTCTTCCGAAGTTGGGTATATTATAATGGAGGGCTTGCTTACCGGTCTGGCAGTTTTAGGAGGGCTGGTGGAACTGCTAGATGCTACCTGGGCGTATGATGGCGGTGCGACTATTTTTGAGGCTGGTGTTATTATTTTTGTGATCTCAGCCTTGAGTACTTCCTCCACACTAGACTTTACATTTGAGAGAAGATTGTCAAATTCTATGGGTTCAACTATTTCCCAGGCAAGCTTTTCTATTTTGTGTGCGAATTTTATTATGTTCTTCCTGTTGGTGGCCGTGACGCTCCTGCCTTCATTCACCGTATCTATTATCCGCTGTGTAAGACTCTGGATCTTGTTGAGTCTATCCTTGTTACATGTAGCGATTGTCTCTAAAGATTCTGTGGACACCGCAGCGGACAGCGCAGGCGTCGCGTTTTCCATTATAATATCCGTATGAGCAATCTAATTTAAATTAATTAATTTGTAATACTAATATATACTTTATTATTAAAATGTTGTGTTTTCTAGGAAATCGGCGTGCGGAGCAACGTGATACCAGTACCGGTAGACAGTTTGTACAGCGAGGATTTTAGTAGTATAAAGCACAGGCGAGTTATGTAATTATTACTTAAAATGAAGTTTTTAAATTAAATTATATTTATATATATTTTTTTTTTTTTTTTTTTGCAGGTTTGGTAGCGTTTGCGGTGGACCGGCGTGCGACGACCTAACTATTCGGTAAGTATTTTTTATATATATATATAACCGTACTTTTTTTTTTTTTTTTTTTTTTTACAGGTATGGCGTTTCCGGGAGGGGGGGGGGAAGGAATGAGGACGGCGAGAAGACGACAGGAGGCAACAATTCAGCGGGAAAAGCAAAAGAAAAGGAAAGGAGAGAAAATAAAAGGTAAGAAAATATTTTTTATAATACTATGTAAGCAGAATTTCTAGAACCCTACCTTAGTAAATCAAAAGAGGGCGGGTGGGCGGGCTTTCGAAAACTAAAATCGTGAATATCTGTAAAAGTATACGTCGGATTTATGCGGGAGAGGTGTCTACAGAAGCGTCTCGTCGAGACGCACCTATTGAAGTAATAAAAATGAATAAGGGTGCACGGAGCACAAAGTTATAATTCGATGAAATTTGGAAATAAGAAAATTAATAAAAAATAAACTATTAAGAATTTGAAATTAAATTTAGGGGGGCTAAATAGAACTAAATGGGGCTAATAAATGCTGCAAAGATGAAAGGAATTGGCCGAAAGATGGCGAAGTTATTAATGTTTTAATTTTGTTGAGTTATCGGTTAGGTTAGGTTAGGTTAGGTTAGGTTAGGTTAGGTTAGGTTAGGTTAGGTTAGGTTAGGTTAGGTTAGGTTAGGTTAGGTTAGGTTAGGTTAGGTTAGGTTAGGTTAGGTTAGGTTAGGTTAGGTTAGGTTAGGTTAGGTTAGGTTAGGTTAGGTTAGGTTAGGTTAGGTTAGGTTAGGTTAGGTTAGGTTAGGTTAGGTTAGGTTAGGTTAGGTTAGGTTAGGTTAGGTTAGGTTAGGTTAGGTTAGGTTAGGTTAGGTTAGGTTAGGTTAGGTTAGGTTAGGTTAGGTTAGGTTAGGTTAGGTTAGGTTAGGTTAGGTTAGGTTAGGTTAGGTTAGGTTAGGTTAGGTTAGGTTAGGTTAGGTTAGGTTAGGTTAGGTTAGGTTAGGTTAGGTTAGGTTAGGTTAGGTTAGGTTAGGTTAGGTTAGGTTAGGTTAGGTTAGGTTAGGTTAGGTTAGGTTAGGTTAGGTTAGGTTAGGTTAGGTTAGGTTAGGTTAGGTTAGGTTAGGTTAGGTTAGGTTAGGTTAGGTTAGGTTAGGTTAGGTTAGGTTAGGTTAGGTTAGGTTAGGTTAGGTTAGGTTAGGTTAGGTTAGGTTAGGTTAGGTTAGGTTAGGTTAGGTTAGGTTAGGTTAGGTTAGGTTAGGTTAGGTTAGGTTAGGTTAGGTTAGGTTAGGTTAGGTTAGGTTAGGTTAGGTTAGGTTAGGTTAGGTTAGGTTAGGTTAGGTTAGGTTAGGTTAGGTTAGGTTAGGTTAGGTTAGGTTAGGTTAGGTTAGGTTAGGTTAGGTTAGGTTAGGTTAGGTTAGGTTAGGTTAGGTTAGGTTAGGTTAGGTTAGGTTAGGTTAGGTTAGGTTAGGTTAGGTTAGGTTAGGTTAGGTTAGGTTAGGTTAGGTTAGGTTAGGTTAGGTTAGGTTAGGTTAGGTTAGGTTAGGTTAGGTTAGGTTAGGTTAGGTTAGGTTAGGTTAGGTTAGGTTAGGTTAGGTTAGGTTAGGTTAGGTTAGGTTAGGTTAGGTTAGGTTAGGTTAGGTTAGGTTAGGTTAGGTTAGGTTAGGTTAGGTTAGGTTAGGTTAGGTTAGGTTAGGTTAGGTTAGGTTAGGTTAGGTTAGGTTAGGTTAGGTTAGGTTAGGTTAGGTTAGGTTAGGTTAGGTTAGGTTAGGTTAGGTTAGGTTAGGTTAGGTTAGGTTAGGTTAGGTTAGGTTAGGTTAGGTTAGGTTAGGTTAGGTTAGGTTAGGTTAGGTTAGGTTAGGTTAGGTTAGGTTAGGTTAGGTTAGGTTAGGTTAGGTTAGGTTAGGTTAGGTTAGGTTTTTTTTTTTTTTTTTTTTTTTTTTTTTTTTTTGATAAATCTTTTCAATAAGATTTGGGCCCTCGCTAAGGGATACGGGCGACCCAAATCCTTTTTGATTTTCGATTTTTTATTTATTAGTAGTATTTAAGGTATATCTCTGTTATGAGTGAATACACAATAAAGATTGTTTTGAAGTAATATTATGTTGTTTCAATTTATGTAGTATGATTAAGACTAGGGATTCCGAGATTAAAGACTGATTGGCAATTAAAATATATAGAAGTTTTATGTTTATGTGTATATAATATGTAGAATTGTTGTACAGTTGATTTGATACAAAGTTACGATGAATTTGAGTTTGAATTATTAAGTTCCGACTTGTTAAGTTTAGTTCGACATGTGTATAATATATAATTAGAAATAATATATATTTGCGAACTACGTTGAATACATTCGGCTTGGGGGTAGCGATCTATTTGTACCCATAATCCACTCGTTCGTCAATTTTCTGTTTTACGGAATTGGCTATGGGACAAATGAGTGAGGTGGCGCTGTGTGCAGTGCTTCGGTTGGTCTTCAATTGAGTGTTGCGTCTGGCGCAGTGGAAACACTTGCTGACCGACTCCTTGTTTGGGCATTGCTCCGTCGGATGAGCTTCCGCACAGTGCGCACAATGGTGGTCGCTGGATGGGCATTTAGCCTGGGTGTGCCCGAAGGCAAGGCACTTATGGCACTGTATAAACGGGCTGAATTCATCAACGTGTATCTTCTGGTAGTCGATAGATACACGTTCCATCCGGATCATATCACGCCACAAACGAGGAGTCACCTGAAGCACTGCGTTATAAAGACCTGGGTTCCTATTTTGTCGGATGAACCGAACAATTGGGGTGGTTTCTTTTTCAAATACGGCGATGCGCTTTGCTATTTCCGGATTCTGCCGTATCATTACGTCTACTAATTCGTCGCTAGACACTTCCTTCGTTATGCCCTTTAAGATGACCATAGGCAAAATGCGGCGGGCCGGTTCCGCAGACACCAAATCGGATCCGTCTAGCCGTTTCAGGACGGCTTTCCTCTGCCTCTCCGAATCAAACACGACCCGGAGTTTGTTGTTTGAAACGGCTTGCACGCGCTCGGGAGCGAAATCGTCCGTCCTGAAAGAAATGCTGTTTTTCCAGGCCGCCAGTGTCTCTTGCTTGGTTTTCACTGGGGCCTTAGGAGTGACTATTATAGCCGGTTTGGAGTTGGGAAGAATTCTATGTCGACCCCGCTGCACGCTCGGCCGGCTGGTGGTCGCTGCGGCCTGGGCGTAAGTGGGGCGACTCCCGATGGGTTGGGCTTCCGGGTGATGTGCGCAAACCAACCGATCGGCGAATTTATTTAGCTCGTCCCGCACACAGTTGACAAACGCCTCCTTGAGCTCCTCGCCTTCGAGCTCTGGGGCGTCGGTGTACGAGCTGGCCGCGTCCTCATCCTCTGCCGAGTGCACTATGGTACCAATAAGGCGGTAAGATTTGCTGATAACACAGTCAAGCACTTCAGCAGCCCGCATTAACTCCGAAGAGGCCGCGTGGATAAGTCGTTTATTCACCGCGGTGACACTTTTGCCCTCAAAAACCTTGGTATTAATAAGGTTGGTCAACCCGCGGACGGTCTCCTGATATTGTTCCAGGCTATATATGTCGTCCGCCTTAAAAGGCAACTCCGGAGGGGGCTCAACTTTCGGCGACATTATAAAAAGTGATTTTTCCGAAAGTCGGATTTCTATACAAAATCGACTAGTCTAGCTAAGCTATTAAAAAAGAGGGCGGGTGGGCGGGCAATCGAAACCCTAAAATCGGGAATATCTCCGAAACCAGTGAACGGATTTAAATGGGGGTGGTGTCAATAGAAAGGGTTCTGCGAGACGCAGCTATTGATACTAGATTGGGAGGAATAGGTGCGCAGACCGCGGAGATATTAAAGATGGAAATTTTGAAACTTAAAAAATGTGCAAAAAATAGACAAGTGAAAATTTTTAGCCGAAAGTGGTGGCAATGGATAGGGTTTAGCAAGATGTATCGCTGGTGAAAAAATTATCAAAGTCGGCCGAAAGACGACTAAGATATTTTGGATTCAAGGTTAGGTTAGGTTAGGTTAGGTTAGGTTAGGTTAGGTTAGGTTAGGTTAGGTTAGGTTAGGTTAGGTTAGGTTAGGTTAGGTTAGGTTAGGTTAGGTTAGGTTAGGTTAGGTTAGGTTAGGTTAGGTTAGGTTAGGTTAGGTTAGGTTAGGTTAGGTTAGGTTAGGTTAGGTTAGGTTAGGTTAGGTTAGGTTAGGTTAGGTTAGGTTAGGTTAGGTTAGGTTAGGTTAGGTTAGGTTAGGTTAGGTTAGGTTAGGTTAGGTTAGGTTAGGTTAGGTTAGGTTAGGTTAGGTTAGGTTAGGTTAGGTTAGGTTAGGTTAGGTTAGGTTAGGTTAGGTTAGGTTAGGTTAGGTTAGGTTAGGTTAGGTTAGGTTAGGTTAGGTTAGGTTAGGTTAGGTTAGGTTAGGTTAGGTTAGGTTAGGTTAGGTTAGGTTAGGTTAGGTTAGGTTAGGTTAGGTTAGGTTAGGTTAGGTTAGGTTAGGTTAGGTTAGGTTAGGTTAGGTTAGGTTAGGTTAGGTTAGGTTAGGTTAGGTTAGGTTAGGTTAGGTTAGGTTAGGTTAGGTTAGGTTAGGTTAGGTTAGGTTAGGTTAGGTTAGGTTAGGTTAGGTTAGGTTAGGTTAGGTTAGGTTAGGTTAGGTTAGGTTAGGTTAGGTTAGGTTAGGTTAGGTTAGGTTAGGTTAGGTTAGGTTAGGTTAGGTTAGGTTAGGTTAGGTTAGGTTAGGTTAGGTTAGGTTAGGTTAGGTTAGGTTAGGTTAGGTTAGGTTAGGTTTTTTTTTTTTTTTTTTTCCACAATCGTTTTCTTAAGCTTTGAGTCCTCGCTTTGATATACGGGCGGCTCATCGCTCTGAGTTTGTTAGTAATATATTTATAATTTTTAATTTTAGTTATTTGTATATTTTTTCTCTTTTCTTTTATTGTTATCTATATGTATGTATATATATAAGTATATATGTATAATATATATATTTCTTTTAAAATATTTACTTAATATTACTCAAACGACGTCTTTATTGAAATCTTTTAAGGTGTTCACGATTTCCTTCGCATGTTTTTCGAACGTTGCGATACATTTTTCGTTCTGAACTAAGTCTGCGATGTTATACGGATCATCGATATTTTCCATATTACATGTGGATGTGTGTTCGTATCTAGATAGGTGGAATTTCGGGCAATCTTCTAGAAGGTGTTTTACAGTTTGTGGTGTTGTAAAATCGCATGGGCATGAGTCTGAATTCTTGATTTTGAACCTACACAAATACGACAGGTGGTAACCGTGGCCCGTCAGTATTTGTGTAAGCTCAAACGATGGTGTTGTGGATTCAAAAAGTTTGTGTATCGTGTCCAGGTTCTGGCAAACTTTTCTCGTGTGTTCACCCTGAGTGGTCAAATTAAAAATTTCAACGGATTTTATTTTATTAATTTCTTTAATTTTCTGTTTCAGATAGCTCACCGGGAATTCAGTATATTCGTACGGGTTGTGGGATACTGCTGCTGCTTTGGCTAGTTCATCTGCTTCTTCATTGCCTTCCAGCCCGGCATGTGCTTTAACCCATACGAATGTTACCTTCCCATTCTTATTATTAATTAACTGTATAGTTCTATGGATATTCGCAACTGCTTTATTATTACTATCTTTATCTTTAATCGCATACAGGCTGGAGAGGGAATCTGTTAAGATTGCTACATTGGTGATGTTATGTTGAACAGCCCATATACCTGCGTTTCGGATTGCGAGTAATTCCGCCTGAAAAACCGAGCAGCTATCGTGAAGCTTAATTTTTCTAGTGACTTTTGAGCCATCGGGTTTGAATGCTACAAAAGCGGCGCCGACTTTATTTTCATTGTGCTTGCTTCCATCGGTGTATATTTTCGTGCAATCAGCAGGGCAGAGTTTATTAATTTCGTCCAGGTTTGTGGCATAATCGAAGTCTATATACCTTCTTTCAGCAGGATGTAAAAGCTCGCTATTGGTTGCCGGTCTTTCCATAGTGATATCATTAGGAAGCAGCGGTGTTGTGCCTGTGATTTTAGCAACTTCTATCGCTGCGACTTGTTCGACTTTTAGATGTAGCGGAGTCAGTTGTGCCAAGGCGATAGCTGCTGTGGCTGATACCGTTCTGAATGCTCTAATTATTTTGATAGCGAATCCTCTCTGTAAAGATCTTAGCTGATTCCTTACCAATGCATACTTTGTTGCGGACCCCCAAATTCCTGCCGCATACGTGATAATGGGTTCGATGACCTGTTTGTAGATTATTTTTATATTTTCAGGGTTCGCACCCCACGTAGGTCTTACGTATTTAGCTAGCTTTTTAAATATTATTAGTGATTTGTCTATGATATATTTTGCGTGCTTAATGAATTTTAAATTTTTATCTATAATTATTCCTAATACTTTAATACTATCTATGAATTTTAGTTCTATATTATTAAATTTGACTTGGATGGCTTTTGCTTTAGGCGTGAAAGCAATCATTTGGGTCTTGCTTGGACCGAAGTTTAATTTAACTTCGGAACCCCATTTTATGATAATATCTAGAGCTTTGTTGGCTGCTATCTGTAGGTCTGCACATTTTTTGCTATTAATTATAAGAAGAACATCGTCCGCAAAGGCCTGTATGTGGCACCCCTCTGGAAGTGGAATATCAAATAAATCATCTAAAATTAGATTCCAGAATAGGGGACCACACACAGACCCCTGTATGCACCCTCTGCTCATAATCTTACTGACGGTTACGTCCGCGTAGTTTAAAATGATTTTGCGATTTTGTACATAGTTGAGTATTATTTTATACAAGTTTTTAGGGCATCTGATGTTACTTAATCTTTTAAATAGCGCCGGCCACCAGGCGTTGTCAAATGCGGCTTGAATGTCTAGGGATATGGCTATTACTAATTTTTTATCGTTTTTTGCTGAATGAATTACGTTAATTGCTTTATTTAATGCATCTGTAGTGGATGTTCCTTCTTTAAAACCAAATTGTAATGGATTCGAACGGTTGGTTATATCTAAATGGTAAGTAAGTCTTTTACACATCAGTTTTTCTAAAAGTTTTCCTAGTATATTTATAAGGCCTATTGGTCTATAAGATGATATGTCTGTGTAATTTGATTTGCTTGGCTTGGGTAGAATGATAACTTGCGCTACCTTCCATTCCGTAGGAAAATGTGACATTGCCAGACATTTGTTCATGATTTTTGTGATGGTATCAATGTATTCGATGGCAAATGCTAGGCATATATCGGCGGTCAAGTGGTCAATTCCTGGTGCCTTTTTGGCACTCATCGATTGAAGGCAACCTAGGACTTCGTATTCAGTAAATGGAGGATCATCCGGTGTGTTTGGCACGTTATACATTTGGGATCTAAGTTGTTTCTGAATTTCTGTTGCATCCTCTGTATCATCTGGGTAAAATTTATTAATTAATGTTGTTGCTGTGTCAAGAGGAGATGTTGTGTGGCTTGAGTCATCCCCGGCAGAGACTGTCATGCAGGGTTTCGGTTGGGGCGCATTTTTTAACAAACGATTTGTCAAGGACCACACGTTTTCCTTTCCCTGCATGCAGCAGAACTGCCGGAAATGCTCCGTAGATGTTTTCCTAATACACTGCGCGTATTTGTCTTTTATCTCATTTCGTTCAGCTATCACATTTTGAATTGGTTTCCCTGATCTTACTAAATCCTGCAGTCTATGGTGCATTTTTATCACTTCTTTTTTCAGGTTATCTAATTCGGATGTCCACCATGGAATGTGAGTATATTTACTGTTTTTCTTTTTAAATGTTTTGTCACATGTGCTTTGTATTGTTTTAGTGATTTTAGCTACATATTGTTCTAATTTTTGTTTGTTTAATGATTCTATATTTATTTCTTTAATTTTACTATTTTCTACTTCTTTTTTCAGGTTATTTTTGAACTCGTCCCAACTGGAGTCGCTGATTACGTATTTATGTGTGGACTGCTTCTTTTTCCTTCTGAGTTGAGTATTTCCTAGATTTACTATGAAGTCTATTGCCTCATGTTGGCTCGATGGACATGCCTCAGTGTTAAGTTTCCAATTCGAAATTTTATTATTAAGTGTGTCGGAATACATTGTCAGGTCTATTATTGAGCTGCGCTGGGCGCCGTGGGTGATAGTCGTAAATGTTGGAGAGGTACCGTCGTTAGCTAGGACCAGATCATGTGAGACCATCAGAGCATTGACCTCTGTGCCTCTTTTGTTGGCTTTGGGTGATCCCCATATTGGGTGCCAGCCGTTAAAGTCTCCGCCTATTATAATCTGGGCCCTGTCGTTAGCTCTTAAAAACATTTCCAGGCGGTTAAGGGTATTATTTTCGTCTATTTTTGGTTCAATATATAGTGAAATGAGGAACAGTTTACGCCCTTTCGTGGACAGTTGTACGATGCAGAGGTTAGGTGTTGAATATTCTGACATACCTAACGTTGCAGCTATGCCAGATTTAATAATTATACAAGCTTTGACTCTATTGTTATTGGGGAACTGATGAATTTCGTATCCGGCTATATGTTTAACAGTATTTATATTACCTACATAGGGTTCGCTTATTAAACCTATACTGTAATCCTTTGAAATGAAGTAATTTATGAACTCGTGGTAACTATTATAGCTCCTATCCACATTGCCTTGGATGATATGCAGTAATTGCTATATTCCATAATCAATTCTTGCAATGACTTTGTTCCGCATGACTTCTCTCACTGGGCAGTTAATGGAGGTGGCTGAATGTTTGGTATGGGGAGTAGAGTTTGGGCTTTTATTCCTATTGCAACAATTGCTGCAGTTTGCGTCGTCTTTGTTATTTTTGGAGGGACAAGAGTCGAATATGTGCTCCCCCGAGCCGCAGTGTGTGCACCGACATTCTTCTTTGGAGCAATGCTTTCTTAAATGTCCGAATTGGGAGCATCTGTAACACTGTAGGAGGGGCACAAATTCTTCTGCATGGACTTTCTGATGGTCTATGTTTAGTCTCGTCAGCTCTATTATCTTTTTCCAGATGGGGGGGGAGGTTATAAGCACGGCATTATACAGCTTATCATTTCTGTTGCGTCTGGCGAATCTAAATTGCAGGTCGTCTGTGTTCGGTCTCAATAATCCGATTTCCGGGTTTTGCTGCATAATTAAGGTTGTGAGTTCGTCGGTCGGTGTCTCTTTAGAAACTCCTTTGAGGATGATCATCGGTTTTAATTTCTTAGATGGTTCCGCTCTGATGTCCGTGCAATTTTCAAGACGCTTCAGCGTTTCATCTCGTTGCTCTGCTGTGTCAAACTCTACTCGGAGTTGATTTTTACCGACTGGTTGGATACCAGCCGGCGCATAAGTGACCGTTTTGAAATTGATACTCTTCCTCCATTTTTCAGCGACCTGTTTTCTATTATTATTTTCTGAGGACGAGTGTATTATTAACGAGGGTTTACTTTTAGGTGGTGCGGCTGGCGGCGGGTATGAGCTGCTGGAGGAAGCGATTTGAGCGTAAGTAGCAGGAGTATTTTTGTTAGGTATTGTTTGAGTTAGTTTGGATATCTCAGATTTTATGGTGCTTTGTATGGTAGCCGTGACGTTCTCCAGTGCGAAATTATGGTTTCTAGTTTCCCGGGCTAGTGACTCTATCTCAGTGGCCCACTTTTTGATGGCATCTTTATTTACCTTAGAAACGTTTTTGCCTTCATCAATTGCTGTTGCGATGTTCCGGCACCGCTCCTGTATCTCCAGAAATCTATCGGCGTTCGTTCTTGGAGTTTCTCTAGGTGCAGCGCTCTGTAGCGGTTGCGAGGTCTGCTGCTCGTGTGTGTCCGTTATTATAGTTTCAGGTGTGAGTTCTAAATTGCTGGCCATTTTAATGAGGAAATTAACCGGTATTAATTTATGTTATTTATGTTAGGATGAATCAAGATGGAATTGCTTTACAGCTTCGGAGTAACGACCTTATTTTATTGTATTTTATATTTATTTTTATTTATTAATTTTGTTTTATTTTATTAATTTTTTTTTTTTTTTTTTTTTTGCAGGTATCGCGTTTCCGGGGGGGGGGGGGGAGAGGAACGAGGACGACGAGAAGACGACGGGAGGCAACAATTCAACGGGAAAAGCCAAAGGAAAGGAAAGGAGAGAAAGTAAAGGGTAAGAAAATATTTATTATATTACTATGTAAGCAGAATTTCTAGGAATCTACCTTAGTAAATCAAAAGAGGGCGGGTGGGCGGGCTTTCGAAAACTAAAATCGTGAATAACTCTAAAACTATTGGTCTGATTTATGTGGGAGAGGTGTCTATGGAATCGTCTCGTCTAGACGCACCTATGGAAGTAAGAAAACTGGATAAGGGTGCACGGAGCACAAAACTATAAAGCAATGAAATTCGGAAAAAAGAAAATTAATATAAAATAAACTAATAACAATTTTATATTAAAATTAGGGGGGCTAGTTAGGTCTAGATGGGGCAAATATATGCTGAAAATTTGAAAGAAATTGGCCGAAAGATGGCGAAGTTATTAATGATTTAATTTTATTGATATATGGGTTAGGTTAGGTTAGGTTAGGTTAGGTTAGGTTAGGTTAGGTTAGGTTAGGTTAGGTTAGGTTAGGTTAGGTTAGGTTAGGTTAGGTTAGGTTAGGTTAGGTTAGGTTAGGTTAGGTTAGGTTAGGTTAGGTTAGGTTAGGTTAGGTTAGGTTAGGTTAGGTTAGGTTAGGTTAGGTTAGGTTAGGTTAGGTTAGGTTAGGTTAGGTTAGGTTAGGTTAGGTTAGGTTAGGTTAGGTTAGGTTAGGTTAGGTTAGGTTAGGTTAGGTTAGGTTAGGTTAGGTTAGGTTAGGTTAGGTTAGGTTAGGTTAGGTTAGGTTAGGTTAGGTTAGGTTAGGTTAGGTTAGGTTAGGTTAGGTTAGGTTAGGTTAGGTTAGGTTAGGTTAGGTTAGGTTAGGTTAGGTTAGGTTAGGTTAGGTTAGGTTAGGTTAGGTTAGGTTAGGTTAGGTTAGGTTAGGTTAGGTTAGGTTAGGTTAGGTTAGGTTAGGTTAGGTTAGGTTAGGTTAGGTTAGGTTAGGTTAGGTTAGGTTAGGTTAGGTTAGGTTAGGTTAGGTTAGGTTAGGTTAGGTTAGGTTAGGTTAGGTTAGGTTAGGTTAGGTTAGGTTAGGTTAGGTTAGGTTAGGTTAGGTTAGGTTAGGTTAGGTTAGGTTAGGTTAGGTTAGGTTAGGTTAGGTTAGGTTAGGTTAGGTTAGGTTAGGTTAGGTTAGGTTAGGTTAGGTTAGGTTAGGTTAGGTTAGGTTAGGTTAGGTTAGGTTTTTTTTTTTTTTTTTTTTTTTTTTTTGCGTGATAATCTATTTGATCATCTACGAGTCCTCGCTATTTGGTACGGGCGGCTCGCAGACGTTTTGGTTTTCCATGAAGTTAATGTTTATTTGATTGTGTTTTATCTCTGTTTGTTTCTATTTTTTATTTAATGTATTTTGTATAATTTGTATTTACTTGTTTACAGGGAGTCGCGATTTGTATGTGACTGCGAATGAGCGAGATTGTTGAAGGTAGTATTCTTTTTATATATTCTTGACGATATACTGTATGAAATATATGATATATATATGTAAATTTAGAGATGTATTTTATAAGTATATTTATATTAAGGATAGAACGGATGATAGATGTAAGTTTCCTTTTTTTGTTTTATATTTAGTGTTAAAGTTCGAAATTGATGTTATTTATTTTAGGTTATATGAAATGTATTTTTATATGAAATGAAATTTATTTATTTGCACAGCTGATGGGGGGGGGGGGATCTAGCAATACCCGTAATCGACTCTGGCCTCTATTCTGCGTTTCATGGCGCAAAGTATTGGGCATGAAACGGATGTGGCGTCGTGGGTGGTAGGTCTATCTGTTTTGAGGGACTGATTTCTTCTGTCACAGTGGTAACATTTGCTGGGCTGTGCCTTATTCGGGCATTGATCCGTCGAGTGTGTTTCCGCACAGTGCGCGCAATGGATGTTTTCTGATGGGCATTTGGCCTTTGTATGTCCGAAGGCTAGGCACTTACGGCACTGTATAAATGGGCTAAACTCTGCCACGTGTACCCGCTGATGGTCGAGGTGTACACGCCCCATCCTCATCAGAGTACGCCACACTCGAGGGGTCGTCTGCAGCACCGCATTGTACAGATTTGGGTTTCGGTTGTTTCTAAGGAACCTAATAGTGGGTGGGGACTCCTTTTTGTTATCGGCAATGCGTTTTGCGACGTCCGGGTTTTGCTTGATGAGGACATCAACAAGCTCCTCGCCGGACAGGATGTTCGAGATCCCCTTCAACTCCACCATTGGCAAGATGTGACGTGCCGGTTCGGCGGACACCAGCTGGGCTCCCTCAAGTCGTTTTAAGACGTCTGCCCTCTGTTTGTCCGTTTCGAATTCGACTCTAAGTTTATTCTTAGAGACGAATTCGACTCGCTCGGGTGCGAAATTGGACGTCCTAAATGACACGCTTTTTCGCCAAGCCTCCAGCGTTTCTTGCGTGGACTTGGTTGGGGCCTTTGGGGTCACGATGATCGCGGGTTTGGTCTCAGGTAGGGTTCTGTAGGCAGCTAGACGGTCGTCTGCCGGGATGGTGGATGCGACCGCTTGGGCGTAAGTGGGGCGTGGAGTTGCACGGGGTTGGTCTCCCGGCTGTGTGCTCGAAATTTGCTTCGCAAATTTGTTCAGTTCTTCGCGCACACATTCCACAAACACCTGCTTTAGCTCAAAACCATAGAGCTCCGGGGGGTCTGAGTAAATGCTGCGTGCCTCCCCCGCGGCCGCGTCCTGGTTTGCGCGCCAGCGTCCCGTATGCTCGTAGTTGTCTACTATGACCCTATCGAGAACCTCGGCGGACCTTTGGATTTCCGTCGAGGCCGCGTATATCAGCCGTTTGTTGGGACCCGTCACGCTCTTCCCTTCAAAAACCGCGGTGTTAATAATGTCTGTCAGGCCTCTCACTACCTCGTGGTATTTCTGTACCGAGGTGACGTCGGATGCTTTAAAAGGCAAGTCAATAGGTGGCTCGACCTTTTTCGGCGGCATTATGGTAAATTACAGGTCGAGAAGCAGAAAATAATCAAAAAGGGATGTGGGAATGAGTATAAATAGATGAAAAGTATTTAAAACGACAATAAAAAAATTTGGAAAAATTTCGTATTCCTATTGTAAAATTGAAATTTTTACTGTCGTAAACTCGGTTACTCAATAAAGGGCGGGTGGGCGGGCTTTCGAAACCTAAAACAGGGAATATCTCTGAATCCAGTGATCGGATTTGAACGGGGAAGGTGTCAAATTAACGGGCTCGACGAGCTGCAACTATGGATACTAGAATTGGGACGGTAGGTGCCCAGACGGCGAAACAGTGAAGGTGGTGAGTTTTACGAAAATTGAAGTTATAAAAATATATATAAAATAAACTAATTAATATTTTTTCTTGAATTTCAGGTAATTGGGTAGGCGCTGGAGAGCTGATTTAAACAAGGTATCAATCGCCAAGATCGACCAGAGGGCGACTTGGGAATGTTGGGTTGAATATTTAGACAAGATGTTTTATATGGAACAAAGGACTTTACCTTATTAGCTCGGTTCCTATATAAGTTTAAAAATTTCGGATTTTTAACGAAAAAACAGTGTAATTATGTGTATTAGAATAAAACTAAGATAATATTAAAATTTATAAAGAGTGGGAAAGTTAATAGTTTTTGAGTTATTACAGGATTTAGGTATCGAATAATTAAAGTATGAAAAATCCTAAAACAGGGAATATCTCTGAATCCAGTGATCGGATTTGAACGGGGAAGGTGTCAAATTAACGGGCTCGACGAGCTGCAACTATGGATACTAGAATTGGGACGGTAGGTGCCCAGACGGCGAAACAGTGAAGGTGGTGAGTTTTACGAAAATTGAAGTTATAAAAATATATATAAAATAAACTAATTAATATTTTTTCTTGAATTTCAGGTAATTGGGTAGGCGCTGGAGAGCTGATTTAAACAAGGTATCAATCGCCAAGATCGACCAGAGGGCGACTTGGGAATGTTGGGTTGAATATTTAGACAAGATGTTTTATATGGAACAAAGGACTTTACCTTATTAGCTCGGTTCCTATATAAGTTTAAAAATTTCGGATTTTTAACGAAAAAACAGTGTAATTATGTGTATTAGAATAAAACTAAGATAATATTAAAATTTATAAAGAGTGGGAAAGTTAATAGTTTTTGAGTTATTACAGGATTTAGGTATCGAATAATTAAAGTATGAAAAATCCTAAAACAGGGAATATCTCTGAATCCAGTGATCGGATTTGAACGGGGAAGGTGTCAAATTAACGGGCTCGACGAGCTGCAACTATGGATACTAGAATTGGGACGGTAGGTGCCCAGACGGCGAAACAGTGAAGGTGGTGAGTTTTACGAAAATTGAAGTTATAAAAATATATATAAAATAAACTAATTAATATTTTTTCTTGAATTTCAGGTAATTGGGTAGGCGCTGGAGAGCTGATTTAAACAAGGTATCAATCGCCAAGATCGACCAGAGGGCGACTTGGGAATGTTGGGTTGAATATTTAGACAAGATGTTTTATATGGAACAAAGGACTTTACCTTATTAGCTCGGTTCCTATATAAGTTTAAAAATTTCGGATTTTTAACGAAAAAACAGTGTAATTATGTGTATTAGAATAAAACTAAGATAATATTAAAATTTATAAAGAGTGGGAAAGTTAATAGTTTTTGAGTTATTACAGGATTTAGGTATCGAATAATTAAAGTATGAAAAATCCTAAAACAGGGAATATCTCTGAATCCAGTGATCGGATTTGAACGGGGAAGGTGTCAAATTAACGGGCTCGACGAGC